>JAGFMF010011610.1:2425731-2457477 GCA_019455555.1 Galemys pyrenaicus | reverse complement strand
CTCGCCTGGCTGGCAGCAGGGCTCGAACTCGTGCTGCAGTGGCTGCGGTTTGCTTCACAGTGCGTTGCTTAACCCACTGCACCACCAGGGAGGCCCCTAACCCTTCTTTTTAAAAGTCTGCCCTCTGGACCATTTCCATTAGTTTTAAAACATCTCGCTCCTATATCCAGAAACAAAGCAAAGCAAAACCCCAATTACCCTAATTATTGCTTTGTCATGTTCCTCATTTTAGCCAAACTTCTATTAAGATATCTCTGGCACCTCACTGGTTTTATTCTTCATTGCTCTATTCATATTTCAGGTCACTATAGACTGACATCAGTCTAACAGCAAAGTAGATTTTCCTAAAGCAGTACTTCAGGAGGTAGTGCTCACTCTCCAGGGGGCATTTGAAAATATATAACTATTTTTTGGTTCACACTAGTATATTTTTGACAATGGCTTGAAGGTGAGGGGTCCACCTGGTGGTTAGCTGTTGGAGGTCAATGATACTTAACATTCTTCAATGTGTGGATAGTCCTTTCCATTTAAGAATTCTGCTCAAAATACCAGTCTCACCTCACTGAGAAATAGTCTTACGATCCCACGTGAGCTCTGTGTACCTGTGTTCACTAAACACTTTTTCAAACAACTTGGTTTTAGAATATTTGATATTGATAGCTACTCTTTGTGTTATCCTTCCCTTGGCTTCTGTGATACACATTTCTTGTTTTCTGCTTGTCACCTCATTCCTTTGGGCAGATTCATCCTCTGTTCCACTACCAAACGTTAACGTTCTTCAAGGATCAGTTCCTTGGAGGTGACATCAGCAGCAATGGCAAGTAATAAACTCCAAGTCCTGTCCCTCCATAAGAAAAGCAGATAAATTGGCAAAACTACCAGAATCAAGTATATGTGAGCACTGGAAACCAGACAAACATTTACAGAAACCGACAACTCTACTCCTAAATATATGCTCAGGAAAACTGAAAATAGGTATTCAAACTTGTAATGAATGTTTTTAATCAAATAATAACCAAAAAGTGGAAATAACGCAAATATCCATTAACATAATTTTTTTAAAACCCTGATATATTAGCTCTATAACAAAATAATATTCAGCCTTAAGTAGGATGACAGATGATAGATGGTATAACCTGGATAGACCTTGAAAAGCAAGCTAAGTAAAATCAGGCGGATATAAAAAGCTACATGAGTATCACCCCATTTATGTGAAGTGTCTAGAACAGGCAAACCCACTGATAAATTAGTACTTGTCAGGGGCTAGGGAGTGGTAAGATTGGGGAGTTATTGCTTAATCGGTATGGGTGTTCTTTTGTTGTTGAGAGTTTTCAAAGGTAGATAATGGTGATGATTGCAAACATTATGAATGTACTGGAAGTTACTGAATTGTACATTAAAATGATGAATTTTATGTTGTGACATTTACCTCAATAAAAAAAAAAAAAGTACAAGTCTCTCCTCACTGTTTTCTTTCTAGGCACTCTTATACCCTCTCCTGTGGCTTCTGAGTATAGTTACCACCTATACACAGATGATTCACTAATTTTATTTCTAGCCCAGATCTTTTATCTGATTTGCAGGCCTGACTATCCAGCTGCTTACTTACCTAACATCACATGTATGCTTCCAATGCATCCAGGAAACGCAGAAGCCTGAGCTCATTACTTTGCCTTTCAAACTGGGTCATCTTTTAATGTATCCTATCAGCAAAGACTAAAAATAGCTCACACTCACTGAGGATTTATAATGCATTAATGCTGAAATAAGTGTTTTACACTTAGTGTAACTCTCATAAGAACTTCACTTATTATTTCTGCATTTTTTGCAGTGAGCATACTGACATAAAATAACTTGTTGATATCATACCTTATAACTTAGACTAACTATATAAAGGCATCCTGACTTATTCAAGTCTTGTGCTCTAAATGACATCATTTATGTTTTGATCAAAACCTAGAAGTCCTTCCTTGTCACTTCTCTCTTTTATGAGACAAACATTAATTCTTATTGATTTGATTTCCTAAATATTCCTTCTAGTTCCTTTCCCCTGTATTATCACCATGTTTTGCCTATACAGTGGTATCTAACCTCTCCATATTCATGAAGACCCAATGAAACGTCAGTAATACAGACACAATTCAAAGGTACTGTCAATTGTATTCTAGATCACCACAATAAGATGAGTATTGCAATAAAGCCAGTCACATGAACTTTCTGGTTTCCCAGTGCATATAAAAGTTAGGTTTTTGCTGTACTAAGTGTGAAACAGCTTGTCTTAAGAATGTATATTTACCTTAATTAGATATAGCACAGCGATATGAGGTGAGCACAGGCTATTGGGAAAATGGAACCAAGTAGACTTGCTTGACTCAGGGTTGCTACAAACCTTTAATTTGTATAAACACTATTTCAGAAGTACAATAAAGCAAAGCATAATGAAACACCTGTAATTTTGTGTCTTACAAATAGGAGATCCATGTTGTCTTATACCCACTGAGCATTTCCAAATATGAGTCAACTTTGGTCACAGAAAACTGTGAATTTCAAAAAATAGAAGTCACAAAATCTTTTATGATTGCAAAGTGGCACTGCCTCCTACGGCTTCTTCCAGACCTCTCTGGGCTGGTGAACCCTATTTCAGAGACATTGCCCTAGTCACTCAAAGGAGGAAATCCTGGCCAAACTCAACTTTGATATTGGTGGCCACCAAGTCTTTGAAGACCCAGACCAGCAGCATAACTAACCAACAAGAAAGAGCCCAAGTCCATCAACTCTTGGGTCTTCATTGGAAATCTCAGCACAGCTGAGGTGAAGAAGCTGGATGTGGAGACCATCGTCTCTGAGTCTGGTCATGTGGCCACCTGTTCCATGCACAAAGGCTATGTCTTTGTCCAGTGAGCCAACAAGCATCACAGCCTGGCAGCTGTCCCAAAAGAAGATGGCTCACTGTTGACTGGGTAGACCCTGGACATCAAAATAGCTAGAGAACCCAAGCCCAACAGACCCAAGGGGCTAATGAGTAGCATCTACCATATACAGGTTGTGACTATCCAGGCTGTCACCAGTGCCAGTGCCCAGAGCAGTCCCTGTGAAGCGACCTCTAGTCACAGCTCCATTGGTTGGTGTGTCAGAGCTGCCATTCCTGTCAAATACTTTGCCCTCTCCACAGCCATCACCATCAGCAGAATATGCAGTAGACACTGTGTGTGGCCTGCAAGACCTGAACTATTCTCTGACCCTATCCAGAAAGAGTTTTGCTGATTCCTGCACTAGAACCTAATCTCTGTCACCTATGCAATGATGCTAATTCAACAGTTCTCCCTTCTCTCCCTTATGTTAGCAAGTTTTTGCCTCTATACTCCATACATAGATTTTCCCTCCATCATGCAAGTATTCTCGTACTGCATTTTAAAAAAGTACAAAACTCTCCCCCAACACCACCCTTGACAATTACTGTCCCATTTCTCATCTCCACAATACAGAAATGAAGTCTATAATTGTCTCAAATTCCTCCCTTTACGTGAACCTGCTGAGGTTATACCCCATTATCAAAACTACACTTGTCAAGTTACTAATACCTCCCATCTGCTCATTCCAATGCTTAATCTTCAACCCTAATATCATTTGACCTAAATGCTACATTTGACTTATTGGATCATACTTTCTTCACTTCATTTCTGGGGCAAAACATTTTGTTTTCTCCCTACAGCCCTGGTGTCTCCTTTAATGCTCTGATGCTTCTTCCTGATCTCACAGTAGAGAGACACAGAGTTCAGTTCTCACTCTGTACAGCCTGGTGATCTTATCTAGTTTCATGATTTTCAAAACCATCTGTTTGCTGACAACTTCCAAATTTATATCTAGCCTTGACTTCACTCCTAAAATCAAACTTGCTTTATCTAACTGCCTAGTCAGCATCTCCATTTGGGTGCCAAGTAGACATCTGAAATTTAACATCCCAAACTGAATTCCTACTCTTCAAATCTGAACCTGGTCAGTAGTCATCCTCATTTCACTGATACCAACTCCTGCCCTCATTTTACTAAAGCTAAAAGCCCAAGTGCTATTCTGAGCCCCCTCTTTTACATCCACTCTATCAAGAAATTCAGCTGGCTCTACCTTTTAAATAAAACCAGAGCCTGGACACTTCCAGTTCCTATACCACCACCACCTTAATAGAAGCGAATGTCTTCCCTCACTTGAATTACTACTGCTCAGTTGCTCACTACTTGAATTTTCTGGTTTTACCTTGCTACCTATAGTCTAAGCTTAACATAACCTCCAATACCTTTAAAATATTGTGTCACCCATATGTTCACTTAATGTGAAACTAAAGTCATAACAATGGTCTACAAAAGCTCTGTGAACTGGTCCCTCACCTCTCTGACCTCATCTCCAGTTCTCCACTCTTGATTGCTCCAATGACTTCCTTGTTTTTCAAATACTCTGGGCATGCTGCTGCTTGAGGGTTTTAGTCGAACCCATTTAATGTGCACATTCTTCAGCTATATGTCCACTTGGCTAACCCCTTCACCCTCCAAGCCATGCTCAAATTTCACCTCTTTGGACCTAATTTGATCACCATATTTAAAAGTGTGACCCCCCCTCCTCTTGCATCCAGAATTCCCTTATTCTGTTAAATTTTACTTACAACACTCATCACCTTCTAATGTGCTGTAATTATTATCTTTACAAATTATTGTCTCTTGCCCACTAGCATAAACTCCATAGGGTGAGATTCTTTGTCTCTTGCTCACTGATACATCCCAAATATGTGGCTCATAATTAATAATAAATAGTTGATGAATGAAAAAACCTAACCATTTACTAATGTATTAAATAGCGTACTACACAATTATTGCATCATACCAGAAGTCAAAGTTGAGACTACAAGTTGAAAAACTAGAACACTTCATATGGAAATATATGAGATATGAATAAATCCTAAACCCAGATAAAAAATAATTTTAAAGGAGCATAATGTCAAGCATACTAATCTTTACTGTGGCCAGAGATCTGACATACAATGTACCTTCTACCGTCTCCTCCAGAATGCATCTTAGCAAGACTACTAGGCTTTGTATCCCCAGATTGTTACATTAAAACAGTGGTTGTCAACATGTAATTACTGAATAGTACCAGCATCACCTCACGTGGACACCATCTGAGGCCCTGTAGGGTAAAGGTTGATCAGGTATTTCCACCCTCCCACCACTGATGATGGACACCTGCGGTGCTGCGAGCATTCCAGGGTGGGCATGCGCAAGTGGGTGCACCTGTGTTGGGACACAGGCATAAATGGGCGGCGTCATGAGGACGCTAGAACTGTGAGAACTGCAAGGACCAACTGACAGTACTGATGAGAGCAGCAGCAGCAGAGAGAGAGAAGAAGCAGCTGAGAGGGTGAGATGCGCTGGGGGCTGGGAGGCCTGTCAGCCTCCCCGGCGCCCCTGCCTGCCATGTACCTGGCTACCTCTACTAAATAAAGTATGAAAAGTCACCGAGGGCTCCAAGAGACTCCTTCCCTGACCCGTCTGCCCAGAACCATTCTGAACCTTGCTCCAGTGCCACCCCCATCCTGCCGCTACAGGCCCATGATCCATAGTTGCCCTATTGCAGGAAGATACCAGAATTCCCCCATTGCTTCCTTCTCAATTGTTAGCTTGTACCTATGAACCGTGGGCAAACTTATTAACCTTACAAACATATATGACACATCCCCCAAACACCTGGTATTAGTGCCTTTATATAAGCTCCTACTCTAAATTTGAAGCCTCAGCAGTCTATAAAAACACTCCTGGCAAGGGTGTGAGGCATGGGTCCTGCCTAGACCCAAAGTCTTGTCCACTGGAGTGGCGTTAATAAACGTTTAAGTGTGAATAATAGATGTGCCTCCTTTGTTCATCAACTCAAATTACCTTCTCAGTATGGAGAAATGTATGCGTTCCCACAGCCACACACCAGGGAACAATTAGAATACAAATTTTGTTTTAACAAGCCTCCAAGTGATTCTGATACACATGATTGTTTGAGAAGCAACAAATTAGGTTCGAGAAGCAACAAATTAGGTTCGAGAAGCAACAAATTAGGTTCGAGAAGCAACAAATTAGGTTCAGGGAGTTTATTTCTTACTGAATTCTCTCCTTCCAGTGAACTCTTTCCACTGAAGTCTCTACCTAGGTAGAGGAACAGAGCCAGACTCAAAGACTGTTTGGCTTAGGGAGACTAACTGAATGGATCAGGTAAGTTTAGTAAATACTCAGTTGGCCCATGTTAGCCATTAAAAAATTTTCTTTAATTCTTGATGCTCTTGGTTCAGCATGTAAACTTAAGAGTACCTTACTTAATATCTGTTTTTCAAGATGAAACAAGACACATAGATTGTGAAGAAAATTTACAATTTCCTGACCTATAACCATGGAGGAGAAGAGTAAGAGATTTGACACTGTAGGGTCAGAGAACAATCAGGTCTTTCTACCCTCCCACCACCTTGCTGATAGACACCTGTGGTGCTGCGAGCATTCCAGGGTGGGCATGCGCAAGTGGGCACACCTGAGTTGGACACGGGCTTAAATGGGCGGCGTCATGAGGACGCCAGAACCAACAGCGAGAGCACTGACAAGCAGCAGTAGTAGAAAGCAGCCAAGAGGGTGAGATGCGCTGGGGGCTGGGAGGCCTGCCAGCCTCCCGGGCCCCCGGCACCCATGCCTGCCATGTACCTGGCCACCTCTACTAATAAAAGCATGAAAAGCCACTGAGGGCTCCAAGACTCTCTTTCCTTGACCTGTCTGCCCAGAACCATCCTGAACCTTGCTCCTGTGCCACCTTTCCTGGCCGCTATAGACACCTACAAATTTAAAACTTCTTCATGATGAAAAATGCATCCCAAATGAAGTTAAAAAAAATTACGGATTTAAAAAAAAAGAATTGCAGTACATAAAGAACTGGGAAGTTAATATGTGTACAGTAAAAAGAGCTCCTAAAATCAGTAAAAAGACTAGCAACTCAGTAGGAAAGTAGATGAAATCTATTAACAGATGAGTCAGGGCCTCCCTGGTGGCGCAGTGGGTTAAGCAACACACTATGAAGCAAACCACAGCCACTGCAGCATGAGTTCGATCCCTGCCGCCGGCCAGGGAGGGGACCCACATGGCGCGGCAGACCTCTCCTGCTGTGCCCACTGCTCCCCTCAGCAGTGTACTTCCATTGATCTGCCTGTTCTGCTCCCAGCTCTCTGTGGTGAATCCTCTCACCCCCCCCCAACACCTCTGGCCTGTACCCCAGTGCTTGTATGCATAAATAAATCTTTAAAAAAAAAAAACAGATGAGTCAGAAGAAGATCAAATGTCTGATCTACATGCTAAAAATGTTCAGCTTCTTATATAAACTAAGACATAAAATAAAAATAATGAACTGCCAGTTGTTTAAAGCTAGACTGAATACCTGTGTAGTCCTCTCTTTTAAGATTCCATTTTATTTTACTGATTTCATAATTGCATACCCTTATCTTTATTACCTCATTATTATCTTCATTTTACAGATAAGAAAACTAGGACACAACGTGGTTATTTAGTTGGTCAAAGTTACAAAGATGATAAAAACACTAGAGCTCAGGCAGTTGGGCTCAAGGATCTACCCAGGAAACCATTATACAACGGCTCCTCGAAATGAATGAAAGAAGCTGTAAAGTGCGATCTGGGGGTGGTCAAGACCCTTTCCAAAGATCTATGAAGTCTAAACTTTTCATAAGAATAAAACATTTTTATATTTTTCTCCCTGTCTTTTCTAAGCACGCAGTTCAGTTTTTCTTGGTCTACATGGTGTGCAATGTTTCAAAAGATTGAATGCAGCAGCAGGTCGAGCTGAGATTACAGCTGAGTTTCATCAAGTCAGAGATTAAAGAAACATACAAAAAGGGAAACAAAGCCACTTTCCTCTGGTTGTCAAAAAACGTTAATCTTACTGTGTATTTTAGTATGATGATGATGATGATCTGAAATGGTTAGCAAGTACTTTGAATTTTTCTGTTTTCATTTCTAGTATATAGATAGTATCAATAGGTAAAACCCACATAAACAAAAGCTCTTCAGAGACAGCAATCATTTCTAAGGATGTAAAAGAGAACTGAGACCACAACGTTTGAGAACAACCAAAATAAAGAATGATCTTCAGACAACTGGGTCACAGACGCAGAACATATCCGGGGAGGATCTGTGACCTTTCCCTGAAGAATAAAATCTTGACAACCGTTCTCTAGACTAGAGCAGTGTTTCCTGGTATAGAGTCATTTGAGATGATTTCTACTCCCTGGGCACAGCTCTGTGTACAAGTACAAGCTTTGCATTAAACAGCACTTTCTGTTCAAAACTCCTCCCAACTTTGCTGGAGAATGTAATTGGACGCTGAGGTGGAGAGAAGGTGCTAACTAACCACCAGCAAGGGATGTCCCATGGTGAGGGACTAACTGATCTCTTTAGTCAGCCATGGCTGGAAGGACACCTTTAAAGTTTCCTTTGAAGATAATTTTACCTTTTCCAACTGAGTTGATTTGGCTCTTTCCACCATCTTGGAGCCTGTGGGGGCCTGCTAGGAACAGGACTTCTAAAATTGAACTTGGAAGGCTGTGGTCCAACACCATTTTTGCTGCCTATAAACAGGGTCTCCAGAACCAGAAAGATCATACAGGTCTTCTTAAAATAGAAGGTGTTTATGTTTGTGGGCTCACCCTGGTGGTACAGTGGGTTAAGCAATGCATCTATGAAGCAAACGGCAGCCACTGCAGCACGAGTTCTGTCCCTGCCCCCAGTTGGGGAGGTGACCCACGTGGCGTAGCAGACCTCTCCTCCATCGCCCGCTGCTCCCCTCAGCAGTGTGTTTCAGTCAGTCTGCCTATTCTGTCCCTTCTCTGTCTGTGGTGGATCCTCTCACCCCTGCATTTCTAGCCTGTACCCCAGTTCTTGTATGAATAAAAAAATAAATCTTAAAAAAAAAGGTGTTTATGTTCGAGATGAAATTGAATGTTATCTAGGCAAGAGATGTGCTGATATGTATGACACAAAGAACAACAGGTGACTCCTGGTGCCAGACCAATCAGAACTGGCGTCACCTGGGTAGAGGACACACTTGCCCATGGAGACAGTGGCATGATCTGTGCCAGTTTTTGAAACAATGTTCCTGCTATGGTCTGAGGACACAGAATTCACGTGATGCTGGGCCCTCACAAATTTACATTTACTGAGGAGACAAGGAATAAAAGTGAATTTGTTCTCTTATGAAAAAAAAATTAAATTGAGGGGATTTAAAGAGAAGTGTTACATGTTATATGAACATGGCAATAAAGAAAAATCTTAGATGTTATATGGGTGTGGCAAAGAATGTTAAGGAAAGGAAGTTTGAGAACTAGTGCTCTACTACGAATTACTCATCTGTCTGGGGTGGGCCTTTGATAGGGTTGTTTCCATCTGAGAAAACAGGGCCACATCTGAGGTAACTCCGTATCTCCACACTAAGTGGTGTGAAAAAGGAATGGAAACTCTGCTTAGAGTGAAAGATCAAAGCCCTTCACTTTGTCATTTGTGGGGGAGCTCTAGAGATGGTTCACTTTCAGATATATATTCACACCAATATTTATAGAAGCATTATTCACAAAACCAAAAGGTGGAATCCAGCCAGGTGTCTATTGATAGGTAAGTGAATAGGCAAAATATGGACTATGCATACAATGGGGTATTATTCAGCCTTGAAAAGGAAGGTAATTCTGGTACTTGCTGCAATAGGGTGAACCTTGAAGATATTCCTCAAAATGAAATAAGACAGTCATAGATGGACAAATACTGTTCCATTCCACTTAAATGAGGTGACTATGTAGTGAATTTCATAGGGACAGAAAGCAGAAAAGAGGTTAGTAGGGGCTGAGGGCAGGGAGTAATGGGAAGTTATTATTTAATGGGTAAAGAGTTGCAATATGGGGCCTCCCTGGTGGCGCAGTGGGTTAAGCAAGGCATTGTGAGGCAAACCACAGCCACTGCAGCACGAGTTCGAGTTCGATCCCTGCTGCCGGCTGGGGAGGGACCCACATGGTGCGGCAGACCTCTCCTGCTGTGCCCGCTNCTCCCCTCAGCAGTGTACTTCCGATGATCTGCCTGTTCTGCTCTCCGCTCTCTGTGGTGAATCCTCTCACCTACCCCTATACCTCTGGCCTGTACCCCAGTGCTTATATGCATAAATAAATAAATCTTTAAAAAAAAAAAAAAGGAGTTGCAATATGACATGGTTAAGGCTGCAGAACAACCTGAATGTTCTTAACATCCCTGCAACTGTACACTCAAGGGATGGTTTGAAAGGTAAACCTTATGTATATACACCACAATTTCAAAAACATTGTGTGAGGAATATCCACATCACTGAAGTACAGTCTAAATCACGATATTACATGTCTCTTGTGAAACAGATAATCAAGCAGACAGCACAGATGACCCCAAGATACCCACCAACCCTGCTCTGAAACCATAATAGTTCATGTCATTTGCACAACAGGGTGTACTTGTATGGGTGTTTTTTTCTCACAGATTAAAATTTTAGAATGATGGAACATTGTTTCTGGGTCCCATGTTAAACTTAAATTTTCTTTTGCAAGGATGGTGAGCAGACTGGAGCCAAAAAGGAAACAATGTTGTGCCAGAAAATGACCCCAGAGCTAAGCACCAGTTACCCAGTTTACATATGAGGCAACTCCACTTGCCAGGGCAGTGAAGTGTTACAATAAAGACTGCTCAGGCTTTTCCTACTCCAATACCTTGTTTACCCAGGTCATTTTGTAATGCAAAATTTTCTTCTTCTGCAAACTTAATTTTGCAATATAACACAGAAAGCTTAAGGGAATGGTAAATGGTTATTTTTATTGGAAAGTTGATTCTTGTTTTGAAAAATGTTCATAAACTTATTTACTTTTTACCAAGGCATTACAGTGACTCTTTTCTTATGAATAAATGGTTTTATATTTTATAATTTTAGAAATGACACAAACTAGCAACATAGCCCTCCCCCCCAAAAAAAAGTTTATCACTGCTTCAGAGACTTTTACTTTGTCTTTCAGTTATTTCTTTCTGTCTTAGTATCAGAGAAGAGGAAAAACCTACCAGTGGTTTGGGAGGACCCTTTTTATTCTTCTAAATCTTAGAGAGCTTACAGCCATTGTAAACTCATTGTCAGAGCAAACTTTGTGTATAGGTAGCGTGTGATGTGGAACGTTAGAGATGTCTGGTGCTCTCTGCCCTTTCTGATTTAAAACAGGGTTTATCTAGATCTGAGTAATCATTACCTCTATCAACACTCCCCCAACAGACTCAAATCTTCCACCAGAACAGCATAGGATCCATTTCTGCAAAACCTTCCAAATATGTATATTTAGGTGTGGTTTTTTTCGTAGCCTGCATTCCTGGAAGAAAGATCAAGGCGTCACAGGATTGTTTAATCCAATTTAAGATAGAATTTCTAGGTAGCTACTTCTTCATGCAGTTATTTGAAGATATTTGATCCAACTATGGAAGTGTCCAATATTCCCTAATTCATCAAGCTTCATGATCCTTTCAGGATGCTGGGGCTTCTGTAGAACTATTTCTTTATGCTCACCGCTGGCCTCTTTTATGTGCTTTTTTGGCCACAGCAGTGGCACATTGGGCAGGTAGCACCCTCATGCATACGGGCAGGTGCATGTCCTTGCAGCCCAGCCCAGTAGGGACATATGACTCCGTGGGTGGGGTGCCAGGCCCGTCTTAGTGTTGCCTGTTTGCCAGGCAGTATGCCACTGATGGTAGTACCAAGTTCCTTTCCTTTAAAACTTTTGCCATGTGGCTTTCATCCTTTCTTGGATCACAAAGTGTACGTCTAGAAAAAGGTGTGTCCCCAGGTATATTTTTAAAAAGAGAGGCTATTTCAAATTCACATTTAGAAAAATTAAATCTAGCTTGCAAAATTCTAAAATAGATGTTTGATATTTTTCTATATGAAATTTACTTTCCTTTTCAAAGGACTATTGTCCTAGTTATATAATGGACACCTTTCCTTAGGGAGTACTACAAGCACTAAACTCCTCCATGGCAGAGGCTTTCTGCCAACATCTTCGCTCTTTTTCTTTATTTGTGGAATCCTTGGTTTTTAATGGAGTGTCCGGAAGACTGTATTTCCCCATTTGGCTGTAGCTTGAGGCGACCATGTGACCAAACGCTCTCGTGGGATATAAACAGACACTGTGCGTGGGACTTCCAGGAAATGTTCATAAAGGGAAAAGCTAGGCTACTTTTCTCCTTCCTCATGATACCATGTGAATGTAATAGCTGGAGCTTGAGTAACCATCTTGGACTATGACCTGGAAGCCATGGGCTGAGGAAGATAGAGCAAAAGAGAGGAGTTTAGTTTCCTGGCCCCATGGAATGGCACATCTACTCTACAGAGACTACCTCCAAATTTTTTACTAGAAAGGAAAAAGACTATGCTATTTTGTTAAACCACTGATATTTTGGATTTTTTGTTACTAGTAGCTAAACCGAATTCAAACTGATAAACTCCTCTATGTGGAAAGAAATTAGTGTCTTTTGAGAATAGGACTTATTGTTCTTTAAGTTGTTTAATTTGACTAATTGTGGCATTTCCATTTAATGAGGTAATTCAAATCTGAATGTCTCCATATTAAAAAAAACTAGTAGTAATATAGCTCACTCCAATTTCCTTTTCTTCAACATGATGTTCACTTCCTTTCAAGGAGAAGCATGTTTTAACAAGTGGAAATAACCTGCTACTTTTTTTTAATTCTGTTTAAAAAAACCCACTAATTCAGTATTTATTTTCAATTATTGTGCCTAATGCAATTGTGGGGAAAATCAGTATCATGGGTGATTTGTGTCCTGATGAATTCGAAAGAATGAATTAAAAAGAATTAGTAAGTCAAATGCACTGGGAAGAATTATTTCTAGAGTGTTGGTAATACTTTATTGCTTGATTTAGATGGTGATATAACATGATTTGTAGGATAATATAAATATAAACATATATATAGTCATTCAAATGCCAAAATACATATTTCTTATTCATATTTGGTCTTCATCCCAAATCCCATCGTATAATTCCCCTAAAGCCTTGGAATTTCCTAAGTGTTGAGATTATTAAAGGTGTCTTCACATTAATAAAAGTAACTTTTGGAAAAAACCTGAGTATTAACTGGTTGCTAGGGAAAGCAACTTTTGTATACCTGCACCCCCCACCACTCACCTCAGCCTCCATGGAGAGGGACCAGAGGTTGAATTCAAATGCCAGTGGCCAATGATTTAATTCATTCCTATGTGGTGAAGGCTTCATAAAAGCCCAAGAGGATAGGACCCAGGGCTTCCGGTTTGGTGAACATGTAGATATTTGGGAAGATTGGTACCTTTTCCCCATACTTTGCCCTAGATGTGTCTTCCATCTATCTGTTGATTTGCATCTTTTAGTGTCCTTTGTAATAAATCTGTGCCCTAGTGAATACATGGGTTTCCTGAGTTCTCTGTGTCTTTCTAGAAAGTCAGTTGAACTTGAAGAACCTCTGATATATAGCCACTCAACCAGAAGCACAGAAAATATTCTGGACTTGTAACAGGTAGCTGTAGTCTAAATGGGGCTTATAGGAACCTTCAGTCTGTGAGCAGTTGGTCAGAAACCCAGGTGGCACCTGAGCTTGCATGTGGCATCTGAAGTGGAGGTATTAGGGGACTGAGCATGTAATCCGTGGAATCTGATGCTCTCTCTGAATTGATAGTGTTAGAATTGAGTTATATTCTCAGATGATATGCAAGAATGGCTTGTTGGTCTCAAAAGGCCTCCACACATACCCACTAGAAATGGGTCCAAGATACCAATACACATACAATACACATGGTTATTGCATTTTAAAAATAATTATCTATTAAACTGTACATATGTTTGTTTATGTACTTTTTTGTATTAGATATTTCGTAATAATGAAATAATAAAGTAAATTTTGTGGTTTCTTTTAGAAATACAATTTTCACTGGTTTGAAGTGAATATTTTGCTTTACATAAAAAATGTAAACTATGAAAATCATTATTTTCAGAAAGCTTTCCAATTAAAATGTATTGCTTTGATTAATACATTCTTATTAAATATATGTGATATTTCAGCTGAAATCATCCAATCACTTTCGGCAAGGATAATTCCAGAAGGGTATCAGGCTTTCTATATATATTACATCTATTTTAGTTAAATATTTTAATAAAGAGATCCTACTTGAAATATAATCACTTTAAACCTTTTTAGAACAAAGCTAGTTTAAGTATATGGCTAGAGCATACTTCACTGAAGTTGCAGTAAGATTCTGAGACATAGTTCCATTAAAGTATAGCATAATAAAAGAAGCTTTGGTCTCCACTAGTACATATGGGCAAGCCACATGTGGTTTTTGAGTTGTAGTTCATTCTGTCTATGAAAACAAATTAATAATTCCTGCCCTCCTATCTTACAAACTTGTAAAGGTACATTGAGATATGTGAAAGACCTTTGAACAAGCACTTTACAGACCTGTTACTAAAATACAAATTTACTATGGACATGGTTCGGATTAACCCAACTTTTATAAGGTCAACTGTCTGTAGAGGGATTTGTTAATGGAAGTAGACAGATTAGCTGCTTTCTCAGGTAACCTCACTTCTCAGTGGATTATCACAACAAAGACATTTTCCTCCCTCCAACCACAATCCAGTGAGTGAATGACTCTTCTACAATGCAGGAACTGGGATGCTTAGATTTTGCAACTCTGACATCCTAAAGTCCTTTACTTCCAATCCACTGATGGGAAAGCGAAAAACAGAGAACTCACACCTGCACATTATAGCCTTGCACTGAAAGAGTCATCATGTCCTTCCTCACATAGTCCTCTTAGCCAGAACTATTGCTACAGGTCCATCCTAACTATAGGGGAGCACCTGGGTATTTGTGGACACTGCCTCTCGCAGAATGATGTAAAAGGAAACTATTTGTTTAAAAGCAGGGGTTCTTAATATGAAGTCCATGGATTGGCTTAAGATGTCTGAGAGTTCAATTACATTTTGTACAATTTGGGCTTGTGTAAATGTTTATTTTTCTAGGAAAAAGGTCCACAGTTTTGATTTTAAAGGAGTACTTAAAAGGAGTTAAGAATTACAGATTTAGGCCCTCCCTGGTGGTGCAGTGGGTTAAGCAACACACTATGAAGCAAACCGCAGCCACTGCAGCACGAGTTCGATCCCTGCTGCCAGCCAGGGAGGGGACCCACATGGCGCAGCAGACCTCTCCTGTGGTGCCCGCTGCTCCCCTCAGCAGTGTACTTCTGTTGATCTGCCTGTTCTGCTCCCCGCTCTCGTGGTGAATCCTCTCACTCCCCCCACCCCCCCCACACCTCTGGCCTATACCCCAGTGCTTGTATGCATAAATAAATCTTAAAAAAAAAAAAAGAATTACAGATTTAAGGTACTAGGTAAGGAGAGAAAAACTATGCTATTGGCTGCTGTTTCCTTTTATATTTACTGTCACCTACAATTTACAATTTATCGCCTACTTAATAGAGATAACACACATAGAGGTTCCATACACAGTAGACAGAGTAGGTATTATGATATAAGAATCTTCATATCTTAAGTCTTCATATTGTCTTGGAAGCAGATATTCTCACCATATTTCTGTAGCTAGTGAACCTAGGGATCATAAAGATCACATAATCTGCCTTAGATCATACAACTAGTAAAAGTGAGAAACTAGAATTTGAATCTAGTATTATTTAGCTTTAAAGTCTCATCGCGTGAGACAACTTTGGTGTTTTATCATCCACTGTGAATGAGATGTACAAGACAATGTAGCCGGAATGTATTCATGGCTTTGTTTTCTTGCAAACTGAACAAAACATCAGGCTTTAGCAGATAATATCGTAGAATTTTCTGGTTGAATTAATGACAACACTGATGAAAATCTGCTGCATACAAAACTGACTATAAATAGAAAAAGGCCAAGCAGCAAAGAAGAAAAGTGAAAAACATTTCTACCTGACTTATGTTTAAATAGAGATGGACAGATAAATGGAAATATTTGCTTGATGCTTTTCTGATTTTGAGATAAGTTTGCAAATAATTTCACAGTAGTCATAGTTGGGGAGACCATTTTTGTTACTCTTTGAAGTTTTTCTGAATTTTTTTAAATATAAAAATTGGTTTAGAACTAGTAAATATTTTGGGCCCTCCCTGGTGGCGCAGTGGGTTAAGCAACGTACTGTGAAGCAAACCGCAGCCACTGCAGCATGAGTTTGATCCCTGCCACCGGCCAGGGAGGGGACCCACATGGCGCAGCAGACCTTGCCTGCCTGGCCTGCTACTCCCCTCAGCAGTGTATTTCAGTAAATCTGCCTGTTCTGCTCCCCACTCTGTCTCTGGTGGATCCTCTCACCCCCCACTCCTCTGGTCTGTACCCCAGGGCTTGTATGCATAAATAAATAAAATCTTAAAAAAATGAAATAGTAAATGTTTCCCTAAAGTATCAAGAGTGGGTTGATAACTCATTCAGATGCATCAGAGTGCACTGCGGAGTTGGTGCCCTAGATCATTTTTGGCAATGTGACTTAAATGCTTTTATTATCTTTTTAAGTAGAATCAGAAACAGGAATTTGTACTTCAGCAAGGATATCTTTGTTTTTGCAAACAAAAACCACTCTGGCTGTATTGAGCAAATTTATTGGAATAGCTTAGAGAATTCCTGGAAAGCTGAAGGACCCAATTTGGACAAAGAACAGGAACCAAGTTGCTCTCAAGGGGTCAGGAAGCAAGTTCTTAGCAAAATTCCTACAGCAATTACAACCTTTTGTCAACTTGTAACTGTTTTCATAACAGTACTTGACTCAAAATTCAAAGTCCCTAAGAGTATTGGCCTGTCTGATCCTAAAGCATAACACCAATAAACCCTGCCCCTGCAACATCCCTACCTGTACACTTGCTTTTTTTCCCATAAGAAAAATCAGTCACTTCTTAAAGTTACACATGATACAGGGGTTTTAAAAAAGAGCATGGAACGCCAATAGGTGACTCAAACAACATTAACAGCCCTCACTGTGATCAGCTTTTCCAGATCTTACTGACAACACAAGTTCTTTGTATGTAAATTTTTAGGAAAGCAAATTAAAAAGTCATAGCTTTCCTAGTATAGTTGCATATGCTAAATCAAATGTAAAGTAGATATATTATGTAAAATAGATACTCTTTATTCTTCTGCTTCTATAGCATTATTTATCAGAGAAACAAAAACTAACAAAAGCTATAGTTTAAAAAAATATGGCTGATAATACTAAAGGAAAAACAAGAAAGAAAAGAAACAAGAAATCCCAGAAAATCAGGATAACCAGTTCCGACCATGCACAGCTTCTCCGCGTTGCTGAAACAGAACCTCCAGAGAGCTGTGGGACAGGGCAGTGGCAGTCCAGGTGAGCCAAGGCAGGTGCCTGGTGGACAGAGATGACAACAGGGAACAGAAACCCTTTTTCCTCTGTTCTTTTTCAGTACCCAAATTTTTCAACAGAAAAGGGAGTAGTTCCTAAGGTAACCCAACAAGGCAAACCAGAGATTGCCCAACCCTACAGCCTGTCTGCGGTCCACCAAGAAATTTGCCCAAGTATATCTGTGGAGAACTTTTGACCATCCAGTGAGTTCTCTCTCAAATTCAGCTAACACAGAATCTTGGGTTTCGCTGTTTAGTTTTCAAATTTTTCTTCCATGAGTTTAAGTATAAAGAACCACTCAATCTACAACATGCAGCAACATAATCACTGGTTCCTGAAAAGTCCATACAGCCCCCAAATTATAGTCTGCTTTGAAAATGAATAGCTGCATTAGACAAATAAGAAAAGTCTAAGTGTAGTATGCTCCTAGATTTTGTCTACAACTCTAAGACTGTAATAAGGTCAAAGGTAGGAAGAGGTACATAGAAAAAAAAAAAAACAGATTGTGGTAAAATTTTCCTATCCTATGTTTTCTGAAAAAGCACTTTTGTTCTTTTTTTAAAAAGTGATGAATATTTTAATTGTAATTGCCTGATTGTACTAATCAGTCTACAATGTACACAAATATATTGTACACTTTAAACATATGCAAATTCTTGGGCCTCCCTGGTGGTGCAGTGGGTTAAGCAACACACTATGAAGCAAACCCCAGCTATTGCAGCATGAGTTCGATCCCTGCCTCCAGCCTGGGAGGGGACCCACATGGTGTAGCAGACCTCTCCTGCCTCACTGGCTGCTGCCCTTGGCAGTGTGTTTCAGTCAGTCTGCCTGTTCTGCTCCCCACTCTGTCTGGTGAATCCTTTCACCTCCCTGGACTCTGGCCTGTCCCCCAGCTCTTGTATGCATAAATAAATAAATCTTTAAAAAAAAACTAACAAAAAAATAAATAAAAATAAATATATGCAAATTCTTGTTTGTCAAATGAGGAAAAGATCAAAAGAAAAAAATTAATGCAACTGGAAATATCACACATCTCATGAGGTCACCCAATCCCAATGTCACATGTTAACAAATTACATCCAATATAATTCATTCATGTAATCTCACACTATAGACATTCGAGAGCGCTATCCTTATTAAAAGTTGTTATCATTGACATTTAATGTGATAATCGCCTGGATCACAAAACACACAACAGAAAATGAAGGCAAACACTCCAAGACATGGTTTCAATTATGTCTTTGGAGACACCACTTAAAAATCATCCCAGAAAAAGTAGGGTAGCATTGTCAGTCATCTTCATTGTCTTCTCTGCATGGACTGTTTCACGAATGCACCAAGGAAACTGAGTCACACTGCAAACTCTCAAAAACTGGTTTGGAGTGGGGGAAGAATATCTATTACACGCCTAGGAGGAGAAGAGGGGGGTGCCATTTCAGGCCTGCTGATGCAGGAGGAGGTGCTGAGAGGGTTGGGGTACTATCTGATTGGGGTTCCTTCTGGATAATCCCACTGTGGAGCTAGAAGGTAGCACTTTGGGGGAAGCTTGACTTCCATGCATTTGCAGGTGGGAGCTTGGATTGCCAGAAGGTACAATGTTGGTTCCCCCAAGAAGGATTACAGGACCAGAGTGTGAGCTTTCTCTGGTGGACTCTGGGGAGGCCAGGAGACCTATGGTGAGTCCCCTTCAGGCATGGAGTTTCCTTCCAGTTTCATTTGTACCGTGTTTCCTGTTAAAAGGAGCATCCGCCCCCCCAACCTTATTTTAGGATTCTGTTAACTCCCTTACCTTCTCAGAGTGTGTCTCAATGAAGGCCAACTTTTGCTTTATTTTTGTAAGTTAATTTTTTTCTATCAGAAATAGCAAGCATGGAATCTCAAAAAGACATAACTAAGACCAAGTCACGTCTAAGTCATAAACTAAGACTTGAGGAAGAATAAAAATAGGTCTATTTAGGCTTCATTTCATTGTTCATACTTTCATAGTATGCATTTCTTTTAAACACAGTATGTGTTTTGTTACAGAACAGCACAAATATAAAGAAGGTTCTATTCTAGACAAGTTTTTGGATTAAAAACTTTGGTATTATTAGGAACAAAAAGGAGAACTGTAGACTTAGAAAATTCGATTTGGTAATTAAGACAGATTTGGGAAATTACCCTGGTCATTGGGTGGTAATCACTTGATAATGTTGAGTGCAGAGACAATGGTTTCTGAGAAATAAGACTAAGAGCTGTGTCTTAGACTAAGACACAGAGATGGGTTGGTGAAAGTTGAGAAGAAAAATCAAAACACTTTAAGCTCTTGGAGAAAACACGTTTTCTACACGGATTTAAGAGCTTTAATGAAGGAACAGCTTGGGGGAGATAAGGCTGGTTCTGAATGCACAGAAAATGGGAACTGGAGTTAAGGACATTTTGTAAGATTCAGTGTTTAACTGGGTAGGGGGTTATTTGGCTATCAAGAGTACATTTTTTTACTTGGACTGGATGCACTCAGGGCCCAGATGGAAAGGAATGTGCTTCCTAACACCCAAGGGAATGGAAAGAAGGAAATTTAGCAGCTGCTTTAAATCTTCTCAGCAGAGTATATCTCGACACTAACTAAAATGGCTCTGGTCGTCACATGGCAGTAGAAATAAGGGAACTAGAATAGAAACTGGAAACAATTTAAAAGAAAGTTCTGTGTGGGAACATGAACTTGATGACTTTAAGCAACATATATCAAGCTTCTCTACCAAGAAGCCATTTTCCACTGTTTTGTATATAATTGGGCCTAAGAATTCATCCAGACTAAACTAGTGTGTATGCCCTGATGGTGGCCAATAAAGTGCATCAGGAGTGCAAACACAACATTATCCTTAGAACATTCCAGAAGCAGGGTGTGAGCTCTGCAATCCAACAATCTTGTATCTTCAACAAAGCTTTAGTAATGGATGAACCCTGCTCCGAGCCAGAAATGGCTTCCCCTGCTTATTTTCTCCTATCCTTCTATCTCAGTTTAGAAGATATTGTACTACTCATTGATAGAGTCTTTCTATTGTCTGCATCACCTTTTACAACTACGTAGATATTACTGTCTAATGTTTACATAAAAAGCTCCCTGGCCCCTGTTCTAGTGCTTATAACTATCACCTAAAATCATTTCGATTAAAATACACTAGAAAGCAAAATTCAGGCTATATTTACCATGCAAAGCTAATTGTTAACAGTATTTTGGGACCATGTCAACCATTACAAAAGCATTAAATCTTTATTTCTACAGCTGACTTCTGGGATCCTTATCACAGAAATTGTAATCTCACAGTGTGAATACCAGAAAGGAAGGTATTTCAGGACAGGAAAGTAGCTGTTTCCCCCTCTTTTCATTTTATTTCTTCTTGACTTTATTGAGTATGATTATTTGAATCTTTCTTTAATCCTGGAAAGTCCTTAGACATTATATCTTTGTGTATTTCCTTTTCCTATAAGAAAAGAGCACAGGGGACTGAGGTGATGGTGCATGGATGAAATGGTGGGGGAAAATCCATGGGACCACAATAGATATCAAAGATATGTAAATAAAGAAAGAAAAAAGAAAATCTCAGAACCCTACTCTCTAATTTTTTCTTAATGTGTGTTTTATTCTAAATTGTAATAACCTCCCTTGATTTAGCATTAACTTAGGGCTTGGATCATGCATGGCAGTGGCAGCCAAAACAGCTATAACATGAAAGTGCATCTCATCATGTTGTCAGGAGGCAATGAAAATTAAGAATTTCTCGGTGGTGTTCATGACACATGAGTACAAGTCAATTTGTAGTTATTCCAGGTTCCTATTTTAGTCCCTTGTTGATAATGGAATCCTTACTATGCTGTTTCTTTTGAAGATGTCTTATACCTTTGAGTAAACTGACATCTCATTTGTGGAATCTTTATTACGATCATGTAGTGTAATCACAGAAATTATAATCTCACAGTGTGAATACAGAAAATTACACTTGTTGCTTCTTAAGGTACCGGTCTCCATATTTCTAAACTCCAGGAGTTTGGATCTAGGATTCCTTCACTCCTGTCAATAACATAAGAAAGTTCCAGTTCAGACTCTGAAACACTGCAGACCCTCTGTGTGTGGCAAATAAGGAAACTTAATTCAGAAATCATGTGTTCTAAATTACACATGCAAAACAAAATAATTAAAATTGACTGAGTCCAGGTTCTCTGAGAAGTCGATACCAAGACGGGATTAGGTATAGAAGAGATTAATTGGGAAAAAACACCTGTGAGGGCTAATGGGGCGGGAGTAGGAGGAGCAAGACCATGTTGCCAGTGTGGTACCTGTGAAGGAGAGAAGGGTCCTACCACTGCTACCCTGACGTTTTTACAAGGTTCCCAGTGAGACTTTCGGCAGAGGGGCTGTAGGGTCAGAACAGGCCGATTGTAGGGTCAGAGAAGAATCAGGTCTTTCCACCCTCCCACCACTGTGATGATGGACACCCGCGGTGCTGCGAGCATTCCAGGGTGGGCATGCACAAGTGGGTGCACCTGAGTTGGACATGGGCTTAAATGGGCGTCATGAGGACGACAGGACCAACAGATGGACAGTACAGATCAAAGAGCAGCAGAGCGAGGGAGAGGGAAGAAGCAGCCTCCCGGCCACCCCGCCCCCCTGCCTGCCATGTACCTGGCCATCTCTACTAATAAAAGCATGAAAAGCCACCGAGGGCTCCAAGACTCCTTCCTTTACCCCCGTCTATTAAGAACCATCACGAACTTGCTCCGTACGCCTTCCTGGACACTACAGGGGCCTCCCAAGAGGCCGTCTTGAGAGTGCTGGCTTCTTAAACAATCATCTTTTGGGGGACAAAAGCCAGCCTCTTAGTCAAGTTGATGTCAGCATGACCGAAGCCACAGTGTTCCCGGGGTGCTCTAACAGGCCTAGACGCGAGGCCAAGCTGGCCTACCATAAGGCGACCTTCTTCTTTGGCAGCAGAGGCACATTGCAAATGTTCTTGGTCCGCAAATCAGTCCATAGGATCATGAAATGAAATTTTAGAGTAACAGCCTCTAGATTCGGGGTGACAGAGGCATCTGACATGCAACATCTTCAATGTGTGTCTTTCTGAGGCGGAAGAAAAGTGCTGCGTTTTGAAATGAAAGCAGAAGCTGTGTTGCTGCACAGCTACGGTTTCACGTTTTCAGCAGGCATAGATTCCTTTTCTCAATCTTTGTTCAGGGTGCTCTGATTGCAATTCCCAATTCAAAGTTAAGTGGGACTAAGAACAGGGTGCAGATAAATGATGAAGGCATAACCCCCAAACTCCCCTTGGATCATCCCACTACTTCAGGGAAAATCATAGGGTTGTGCAGTCTCAGCTATACAAATTATTATCTGTTGCAGCCACGAGGCTATGCCTCTTAGACTATACTGCAGGGAGCACCGCTGACCTCCAGCCTTAGCTGCTGGTGCATTAGCAGCACCAGCTCCGGTTGATGCAAACATACCAAGACCCCTTCCTGGAAGACAGGGGCTCCCATCTTGGGTGACTTTGACCCAAGGATGCCCTAACCGAGCCTTTCTCAAAACCGCACAGCAGTCTAAGGCTTTCCTCCTTTGCTTTCTTTCTCTTTTCTTTCTCTCCACTTTCCCTTCCTCTATCCCTCTCTCCATCCTTCCTTCTCCCCTTCTCTCTCTTCTCCACAGATTTCAGACCTGCAACATTTCCTGAGGGCTTTCCCTGTTTTTGTCTGCTCCCTCCCAATTACCCCTTACAGGTGTTTTTTCCAATACATTCCTTACAAACCTAATTCCTTCTTAGATATGCTTCTCAAAGAATCTTGACTAAATCATTTTGATTGTGTCATTCGGAATCAAACAATTTTTGAATTCAGTGTCAAATAACTTTCATTACAAATATCTATGTATGTATATATACCACACACATATATATACATGTGCATATATATGTACGATATGATCAATTAATTCTGCTGACTAACCTTTAGAAAAGTATTACAGTTGTGAGTAATGAAAACCTCCAAAGTTGGCTCTAAAGATTGGAATGGCTCATGGAAGATGCTAAGGGAAAGAGAGGAGGGGCAATCCAGTTCTCATTCTTGTGCACTGGAATGAATTCACAGAGAAAGTCATCCATCTTAGAAACCACAGCACCGCCTTAAAGCTTGTTCGGAGTGGACGGGTCCCCAAGGGACATGTTGTCTCCCCATTAAATATCCATCAATTCACACCATAAGACCTACTGAGCACCTCCACTACAACAAGATAATAGGGATCAGATAAAAGCTTTGCCCTCAAGAAGCTCATGTTTGGGTCTCCTTGGTGGCACAGGGCTTAAAGACACAGCACTATCAAGCTATCACCAGCCAGTGCAGCACGAGTTCGATCCTATGCCAGGGAGCTGATCCACGTGGCACAACAGACTTCTCCCCACTTGTCTACTGCTCCCCTCAGCAGTGTATTTCAGTGGATCTGCCTGTTCTCCTTCCCACTCTGTCTCTGATTAATTCTCTCACCACACCCCCCACACACACACACACTTCTGGCCTGTATCCCAGTTCTTGGTTTTTTTTTTGAAGATCTATTTATTTATGCATACAAGAACTGGGGTTGAGGCAAGAGGTTTAGGGGGTGAGAGAACTCACCAGAGAGAGAGTGGGGGACAGAACAGGCAGATCGACTGAAGCACACTGCTGAGGGGAGCAGCCGGTGAGGCAGGAGAGGTCTGTTGCACCTTGTGGGTCACCTCCCTGGTGGGGAATCAAATTTGTGCTGCAGTGCGGTGCTTAACCCCTTGCGCCAGGAGGGAGGCCCCATACCCAGTTCTTGTATGCATAAATAAATAAATCTTTTAAAAAAGAAGCTCATGCTTATAGAGAAGATAAATTTGGAAACAGATAGACTAATGATACTATATAAACCTTAAAACTGAGATATGAATGGACTTGGGGAGCCAGAACATATCCAATTGTGCTTAGGATGCAGAGAAACTTTTTTTAAAAAAATATTTATTTATTTATGCATACAAGCACTGGGGTACAGGTCAGAGTTCAGGGAGGTGAAAGGATTCACCAGACACAGAGTGGGAAGCAAAACAGGCAGACTGACTGAAACACACTGCTGAGGGGAGCAGCGGGCGAGGCAGGAGAGGTCTGCTACGCCCTGTGGGCCCCCTCCCTGGCCAGAGGCAGGGATTGAACTTGTACTATGGTGGCTGCAGTTTGCGTCATAGTGCGTTGCTTAACCCACTGCGCCACCAGGGAGGCCCAGGCAGAAAAACATTTAAGGTGGGAATTGAAGAATGGAGGAATTGGTCAAACTGTGAAGAGATGAAAATTTTTCAGAGAGAGCTAAATGGAGACAAATCCAAAATCTCTTAAGGCATCTCTAAGGCCTCACCACCCTGGTTTCTGCAGCCTCTTCCTCTTCCCAAGTTCCCCAAGCTCTTCCCCACTCTGCTGCTCATCAGTGGCTACTCACTGGGTACTCAGTGTGGGTCGATCGCTGGGAATAAGTTGAACAAGGCAGTCAAGATCTCTGCTCTCCTGAGTCTTATATTAGGGCGAAAGAGACAAAAACAAAAACAAAAACAAAAACAAACACCTTAAAAGATAATGTCATATAACGTTCACACTGAAGAAAATAAAACAGTAACTTGAGGGAGAGCATGAGGGCAGCTACTTGGCAGTGCGAGCTCCCAGTCCGTGCTACTATGCCTCGTTAGTTTCAAGTTTCAGCCATCCACTGGGAACCAGGACAACGCTAGAAACCCAAAGCTCCTCCAGGAAAGGAATTTCACTGAGGTCTGTGGAAGGGGATGGCGGGGTGGAGGATGTGACTGACCTTTGAATGTCATCCTGAGGGGCCTAAAGTTTGATTAAGACGGTGTAGTCATTTCTTAGGGTGGCTGTGACAAGTTATTACAAACCAAAATATTGTAATATTATTATTACAAAATGACAAATTATTACAAATTATTACAGGTTATTTACAATAACAGAAGCTTACCCCACTGGAGGTCAGAAGTCTGAAGTTACAGTGTTTCAGGGTCATGTTCCCTCCTGATGGCTCTACAGGGGGTCATTCGTTGCCCCTTCTAGTTTTGGCAGCTTCTGGCAATCCTTGCCATTCCCTGATCTCCAAATGCTGCCCTCCAGTCTCTGCCTTTGCCATCAGACGGCATTCTCCCCCAGCGTCTGTGTCAGTTTCTTAGAGGACACTAGCTGTGGGGTTCGGGCTCCCACTAGTCCCATATGACAGCATCTTCACTTAGCTCCATCTTCAAAGAGCTTATTTTCAAATAAGCTCACATGCACAGCTTCTGAATGGGCAATTAAAATGGGGGAGACTCCATTCACCCCAGTTCAGAAATGAAGTGGGGTCATTATGCCTTGTTCTGTGGAGATGAAGCAGCACCAATGGGTACCAGAGAAAGGAAGAAATGGAGAAAATGGAAGACTCACTAGGGTCTCAGTTCTTTCTAAAAACATCACTTTGTAGTGCTCCATGTCTAGGAACAGAGCTCTCCATCAATGAGTTCAGAATTTCTAAGTCTGCACACTGTATCACACAATCTACTTGACCTTTTACTGTTATTGATGTTCCTTTGTTAAAAACACAAGTACCTGGTATTTGGTTATAGTTTCCTTTATATTTTTCTATTTGACATTTGTCATGTGAAAACAAAAACAAAAAATGGTTTCATGTTTTTAAATTGTTTTCTTGTTTTTATGTGAATATAATTTCATGACTATAGAAAACTTGAAAGAATAAGAGTAATAGTGAGAGCTTCCTATAGTCCCCCTATTTGTTAACATTATACCCCATTTAATTCATGTTTATTTATCTCTTCCTAACATTTTATTCCTGAATTATTTGATAGTAAGTCAGATATATTAAGTCTCTTTATACTTATAAATGTCAGTGTTTATTTCTTGACTACTGTATAATTACTAATGTCAGCAAATTTATTACTAAAATATGTATTGACCTAATTTAGTCTATCATTGGTATCAAAATTTCAGTTTTGTCAGTTAAATCAATAGTGTCCTTTACACAATTTTCTCCCTCCAGTATAGGATTCACTGTAGGGTCAGGTATTGCTGATATTCATTTTTTGTGGGTTATTTGATTGAGAGCTCTCAAAGTATTGTCCAATTTCTCCATTGTATAATTACTGCTTCTTCCCTTGCAACTAGTAGGCAGTCTGTAAAGAGACACAACGCTACCAACCAAAATTCATAGCTTGAGCAAACACTAATGATTTCTGCCTGACTCAGGTTTTACTGTGAGAACCAACTTCAGCACACTTTTAAGTTGCTCAGCAAGTCCTCAGCAAGAACCCTACAGTATCCCCATTTGTTTATTTAGGGTTATTTAGGTTGATCATTGTCTACTGTTACCAGCATGGATTCATAGAGTACATTTTCGCCAAAGGTTTATGTTAACAATTATTTTCGTGCTCAAGTTATCCCAGACCTGATCTGTGGGAGCCCCATCACATTGATTCCTGTGTCTTTATGACATGCCATGGGTGATAGTTAAAAAAAAAAATGCATTCCTCATAGACACAGAAATCCTCAATGACAGCTTAGCAAACTGAATTCAACGACATAGCAAAAGGATCATACACCATGACCATGTGATATTTATTCCAAGGATGCAAGAATGGTTCAAACATCAGAAAATCAATCAATATGATTCACCACATTAACAAAAGATTAAAAATCATATGATCATATCAAGAGATGCAGAGAAAACATTTGACAAGGTTCAACATACATTATAAAAATTCAAAAAAGTGGGGATAGAAAGAACATACCTCAACGTAGTCAAGGCCACCTATGCCAAACCCATACCAAACATCGTACTCAACGATGAAAAATTGAAATCTCTTTCTTTAAGACCAGGTAAAAGACAAGGATGTCCATTTTCATGAACACAATTTAACATAATTTTAGAAGTCCTAACCAAAGCAATTAGGTAAGTGAAAGATATGAAAGGAATCCAAATTGGGAAAGAAGAAGTAAAGCTATCACTATTTGCAGATGCATTTTAATATACATAGAAAACTCTAAATATTCAGCTAAAAACTATTAGAAACAATAAATCTGGACAGTGAAGTAGTAGACTACAAAGTCAATATTCAAAAGTCTGTTGGAGGATGGAAGATGGTGGACAGAGAGACTCACTATTGTTGAAGTGTGAGGGGTATATAGAAAATGTATTCTGGAAACTTCTTAATGTATTCCCCTGTGATTGCCATGTATGAACATGCTGGTATTCCTGGTCACAGAATAGAATGGGGGTGATCATGAGCCTAGATGGGGGTGTGTGGCTGATGATAAGCCCAGGTTGTATGTTGTCTGCCTGTTGTTTTACTAATGCCTTTAAAATTCTGTGCAAGGTCATTGTCAAATAGAGAACACTCAAATTACAGCATTTTCTATTTTTCAAAGTAATGTGCTAACAAACATACTTTAAAATAAGATCTTAAAAGTATCTACATTTTTTCTTTGTAGAATGAAATTTTTTTTCCATTTGCTTATTGGTCTAGTCCTTATATATTTTTTCCCTTCTAATGACAAATCAGCCATTTCCTATTTAAATTAACAGCATAATGTTTTTTATTATTTTTTTGGTAATAGTGTATATGTTTTCCTTCCACTTCCTTTTTCTTTCCCTAAAGTGTATTACAGAAGAGTTGTAACTATTTCTCATTTAAACAGTTGCCTTCTGAGGAAATTGATCATAGAGAGAAAAAGATATTTATAAAGATCACCTTCTTTCTTGCTTTTTTTGTCTGTTTCATTTATTATTTGACATAGCTGTGGCTACACCTCCTTCTGGAGACAACAGAACTTTATCAAAAGAGTTAAAAATAAATTATAACCAATGCCCCCTCCCCCTCCAAACTGAGATTTCTATATACAGGCATATTCCTGCTATTGCACTTTCCCCAGATCATTTATTTTCCCCAAATTCCTTCCTCTGTCTCCCCCATCCCTCTTCTTCCTTAACCCTGCCTCTTTCAACTTCTCTGCTGGGATAAAGGAGTCAACCATTCTATTTCCATTTTTGGTCGTCAGCAAGAGTTCCAGCCCAAAGGTTACTGCCACTGTTTGGTAACTGCACAATTTTTCTTCTTCATCATAAAAACAAGCACCTCTGACTTGGAAGACAGAAGGGTTTTCCCTTTTGCCTTTCTTGGGGGAAAAGGAGAGCTGGGAAGTGTTGCTTGATTCAAGAAAAATTTGCTATTGTGCATTTTTCTCATTCCCCTGCTTGTTGAGTATGAGACAGGCATTAAACCATGTAACACTGGTTTACTAAACAAAACTTGAGAAGGCACAGGAAGAGTGAGATAGCCCCAGGTGCTTCTGATTCTCTCTTTGGCCCCCTCACCTATGTGTGATCAGACTACCGCACCCTCAGTTTCCCAGTAAAAGGAAACCATGGGTGAGTACAAGGTATTATGGATTCTGTAGTTTTCTAACCTATTGGGCATGGAGCTCCCTAGCCTCCTGGCCTCATTTTAATGAGGTTCTGAATATTAATGTTGATTGTCTTCATTCCTGAAGAGGGTTCTGGATGGTGCATTGCCGTGCATACTACAACCAGGATGTTCTTTTGCAAGAAGAGCATACCACACTGGGAGTCTGAAAAGAGGACTCACATGGTACAGACAGAAGTTTCAACACTCGAGGCTGGTACTTGGCTACCAGGTGTGCTATGACCGTAACCCACAGAGAATAAAGAGAATAGAAGGAAGCGTGTGCCCTCCCTCCCCACTTCAAGCCTCTTTCATTGCTCTGTTGTCTCTGGAGGGCAACTCAAAACTCTCTCTGCCCCTAAGAACCCAAGAGAAGAGTTGACTTGCTAACTGGCATGAGCACATAAGGAGGAGGTGAATGTGAGTTCAGATTCCTTGTATCTTGTTAGCTAGTTGGAAATTTAGAGGTGCTGATGGACTTTTGGTGACATAAAGGACAGGATATTTAAGTCAGAAGATTTTTTTCTATTTTATAAAAGGAAATTTAAGGTAATGAGAGAGAAGAAATCATGGAGAACAAGTACTGAGAAAAAGAAACAAAACAGCAGTTTGCAAATGGATCTCTCAAAGAAAAAGAAAGAGAAGAAACAATAACCCTTTGAAGGCATCAGATTATTCCTAGGATTCTAATCTATAATGTGCATGGTTTGAATTTCTATCTCGCTTATCAGAGAAAATAATAATTTTTTTTTGGTTTTAGGGTTTTCATTGAGTGCCATGTAGGTGAAAGATGATTACTAAGAGCACATTCATTCATTCTAAACAGAATGCTAGTTATAGCCACAGGCTATAATACTGATTTTCTAATCCTGGCTCCAAATCTTTCATCTGCAGAAGAGAAGCAATGGAAAGATGAGGTGTGGGACCCCCAAGGGATTCCCTGTGTTTTTCATTGTCACATAGCTAAAAAGATGAAAGATTAAAGCCACTATTTCATCCAGGTATAGGTTTTCCAAAATTCATGTTTTCCCCACAGTGCAGTCTGACTTCTCAGAAAAGTTTCTGAGTAAGTATCAAAAACCTATTACTGGAAGAAAAAAAAAAAAGAATTACAAAGATATAAGAAAATGCCAGGACCAAATTCTTAGGCTGCAAATGAATTTCAGAGGAATACTTTAGGAGAAGAGAATTTGAGACTTTGAGTTAAGGGCAGGAGGTCTGGTTCATGTGTGACTTATGTAACTTTAGATTCTAAATATAGAGAATGTGCCACTTCTCCAGGAGAGTTCCTAGATTGTGGCAGCTTCTGAAAGATGTCTATAACATCAAACCTATGGGAGACATTACATACTAAGTGATTAGACATGGAAAGCCAAGACAAAGTATGTTAACAGTAAAGACAAAGAAAACAAATAGAAATAAAAGGAAGAGAAAAAAGAAGAAAAAGGAAACAAGTGGAGCAAAGCAGTTCTTGCCCACTTTATTTTGCCCACTACTTATTTTAATTTTTTAAAAAGATTTATTTATTTATGCATACAAGAGCTGGGGTGTAGGCCAGCAGTATTGGTGGATGAGAGGATTCACCAGAGACAGAGTGGGGAGCAGAACAGGAGGATCTACAGAAGCTAGACAAGATCATTTGCCAACCTGAGACTCAAGTAATATTAAGAGGGGCAAAAGAGTGCAAGGTCTTTGTTCTGGCTTATAGACTGCGGGTCATGCCAGGAGGTTAGGAAGGGCATGTCAACCTTTGGAGTGGGGAAGTGTTTGAAGACTGGTCCTAAGCTAAAATAGCAGAAATGAGGGAACTGGCCCATAACTAAATTGAGGAAGATCATCAGAAATTAAAAAGCGACTCTGATTCAACAATAAATGATATAGTAAGCTAAATAGAGATAGTTTATAGTACATATGCTTTTGGAATTTGAGAGAAAATTGATATTTCCTGTCATGGTTAGTGGTAGGGATTTAACAAAGTGAATTTTGTCAAAGCAGGTAGCCTAGAAATTTCTGACTGACTGTCTCATTTTTACTCAGTTTTTCCAAGTTATTAAGATTACAAATAACTTTCATTCACCTACAGAAAACTTTTCTCATTTCCATATGATGAGTGAATGTGGTAAAATTAATTATGAAGATAAGAGCTGATTTTAGGAAGTCAGTGTCCTAATAAAGTTCCTAAGTCCTATACTTAGGAAAAATTCATGTTACAATTTTACATGAACAGAAAACACTCAGATGCACTGATGTATGAATAAGGAAAGGGGGTTTTAATTGGATTAGTGCAAATCAGACTCAGTTGTACTTCAGTAACAGATCACCTTCAAATCTCCATGACTTGTTTCTAGCTCATGCTGCTCATCCATTGAAGGTTGACAGGAACTTTGCTCTATAGGCCATCAGAGACTTAAGCTGACTTTGACTTCACTCTCTTGAGACAGTGCCATCTCAGCACAGGGACAGTGCGGAAGGTCAAACTCAATTCTATTCAGAGTCCAATAGCCAGAACTGTTTCCCTTACCCCCATCCAAAAGCAAGACACTATGGAGAGGATGATTCTTGTCATGTCTACTACATTATGTTCATTAGATCTTCATAGGTTGTGTATTTAGAAACATGATTAATAGAATTGTTATTAAAAAGGCATAAGAGGGGCCTCCCTGGTGGCGCAGTGGGTTAAGCAACACACTATGAAGCAAACCGCAGCCACTGCAGCATGAGTTTGATCCCTGCTGCCGGCCAGGGAGGGG
>JAGFMF010011610.1:2384392-2421517 GCA_019455555.1 Galemys pyrenaicus | reverse complement strand
AATCCCTTCCAGTTCCATCCATGTTCCTATGAATGTGTCTAGTTTTTCATTTTTGATTGCTGAGTAGTATTCCATCGTGTATATGTACCACAGCTTTCCCGATCCCCTCATCTGTTTTTGGGCATTTAGGTTGTTTCCAGGTCTTACCTATGGTAAAGAATGCTGCTATAAACATAGGGGTGCAGGTATTCTTTTGAATCAGTGTTTTTGTGTCTTTTGGGTATACTCCTAGGAGTGGGATTGCTGGATCCTATGGAAGTTCCATTCTTAGTAGATGGAGAAACCGCCATACTGCTTTCCATCATGGTTGGACCATCTTGCATTCCCACCGGCAGTGTGAAGATGATTCTCTATACTTCAGTGGGGGTTGGTGGCAGAAAAGAAACAGGTTGTAAGTGCAATAACATGGCAAGCATACAGTGTTTCTTCTATGAAGAGGCCTTTTTCTCTCTATCCAGATTAGATTCTAATTGAATTGCCTTCTTCCAAGGATTTGGGACTATAAGAACCTCCTACTCTGTGGTCCAAACCCAAAGTCAAGGTTCAGGGTCTTCTGCATTTCATCTCCCCATGGCATCTGCGTTGAACAAAATTTAAGTTCCCTCTTTTCTTTAGGAAAAAAAAAAAGCTCTATGACTTTTTCACTTATTAGGGTCTATTTGCTAAAAAGAAAATCACTTAGTACCTAAAAAATTTATGCACAAATCTATCAAGAAAAAGTCAGCACTCTCCTGCCATGGTTTTCAATCTTCTCTGTGACTCATCTACACTGTTGTTTCTCCCCCATAAGCTCACACATAGAAGGGGGGATCTCATTCTTTCTCACCTTCTGACTTCCTTTTCCTGCCTCCCTCCTTTATCACCTTCCTTTCAGTTCGTGTAAATTTCATGTGTATATTTTGCTTGATTTTTGTGTTGGTTGTTTGCAGGGAACACAACCTCCCCTCCTGGTTGTTTAGTTCATGGGAAGGACATGAAATCCTTTTCCCCCTTCACTGAGTCCTAGGAGATGCCGTGTGACCTGATGATAAAATGAAGAAACTTCAGCTGGTCATGCTCGACTTAGCTCATCATGCTCTCTCTTGGCAAGTCTTCTGTTCCATAGCGAGAGGTCAGGTCGCTATGTTCAGCACAGGTGAGACCCTGACATGATGCCCATCCTCAGCATTAGGGAGACCTTGTTTTCTTGCACACGACTGTTTCATCCATCATAGCCACAATTCCATACTAACGGTGATATTTGGCTTCCATCTGGCTTACTCTTTATCATATGTCACAGTTGGATTCGGGTGTAAAGGAGGGTGGGTGATATTTATACAAATACTCCCACATTTACCAAGTTACTTTTTTTTTTTTTACAATTAGAGTAGATTAGGTAGAGCTGTCATTCTACCTTGAGTTGTCCCCCAGTATTCCATTATATGTTATCTATCTTATGATTTTGCTAATGGTCTTCTCTCTTTATACAAGTGCTGACTTTTTATAACTTCAAATATGTTGGGTTTTTTTCTGTTTGCCATCTCCCATTCAAAAGTTACACAAATACTTTTCTAGATTTCCTTTAAGGTTTTTTTTTTTAAGATTTATTTATTTATGCACACGAGCTGGGGTACAGGCCAGAGTCGTGGGAGGTGAGAGGATTCACCAGACAGAGCGGGGAGCAGAACAGGCAGATCAACAGAAGTACACTGCTGAGGGCAGCAGCGGGCACAGCAGGAGAGGTCTGCTGCGCCTAGTGGGTCCCCTCCCTGGCCCTCCTGCTGTACCTAGTGGGTCCCCTCCCTGGCCAGCAGCAGGGATTGAACTCGTGCTGCAGTGGCTGAGGTTTGCTGCATAGTGCGTTGCTTAACCCACTGCGCCACCAGGGAGGCCCGATTTCCTTTAAGGTTTTAATGCTTGTATATCTTCAATACTTCTGAAACTTATTTCTGCATGTAATTTGAAGTGAAGAATCCAAATTTTTTGTTTTTCCAGCTAGTCGGTCAATTATTAACACTGTTCATTTTAAAAACTATCCATTTCCCATAAAATATCTCTTACTATAAAACATAAACCTCCAATTTGAGATACCCCAATCTCAACTCCTTTATGGTGCTCTTTTCTGTGTGTTTCATTTCATCAAAGGTATCCCTACCTTGATTTTCACATCTCCTATTTACAAGCATTACTAACTAATTAAAATTTCTCAAATGACCATACTTTTTAAAACCTAAAGCCATAAATGTTTACTGTAGAAGAATTAGAAAATACAGTCAGGCAAGAAGGAGAAATGCAAAACATCCATTATCCCAACATTCAAAGATGACCAATATTATCTAACTATTATTCCATTTCAATAATTTTCAAAGGAGGATGGCTATGTGCCAACATAACAAACTTCCCTTTGCTTCTCCAAGTTTACCTTTAGCCATTTGTCCCCTGCTCTCTCCTCAGTACTCATTGTAGGGGCAGCGCAAACTCTGGTGTTCTCTGACTTCCCCTTGGATTTGGTCAGCGGGGTGAGCAGGTGACTGCAGAGGAGGAAGGGAGGCCAGTCATTTATTTCCCAGGCCCCTGTAGGGTAAATGGAAAAGTGATCAGGCTTTTCCACCCTCCTGCCATTGGTGTGATGATGGACACCTGAGGTCCTGCACGCACGTCTGAGTGGGCATGCGCAAGTGGGCGCACCTGGGCTTAGACACGGGTGTATAAGGGCGGCGTCAGGAGGCCTCCAGCAGGGGTGAAGAGAAGAGAAACAGTAGGAGGAGACAGAACAGATCGAGGGAGAGAAAAAGGCCGAAGGAGCAGCAGTAGTAGCAGAGGACAGGCTAGAGAGCCCACAGAGTGGAGATGCGCGGGGGGGCCAGGAGGCCTCCTGGCCCCCCCAGCATCCCTGCTTGTCATGTGTCTGGTTGCCTCTGATATAAATATCAATAAAAATCTGAAAAAGCCACTGAGGGCTCCAGGACTCCTTTACCTGTCTGCCAGAGTCAGCGAGAACTTGCTCCGTGCCCTTCCTGCCACGACAGCCCCTTATTCCTGTCTGCCCTCAGTGGGCCGGCACCTCAGCCCACAGGTCATAATGCTTCTCCAGGACCCTCACTGTCCAGCTCTCTCCTGGTTCCTGAAGCTGCCTTCTTCCGCTCGCTTTTGCTCCTCCGTTATTCACCCTGCCTGCGCTTCACTTCCCCAAGTGCTTACCCCAATCTCTCCCAATAATTTTATAAACTATCTTTTTTTATTAATTTAAATTTACATATACTTGCCATCAGTTGTAATCCCCATGTATTCCCCATCACCATCTCACCAGTGCACCATCACCTCAGTCCCCCGTGCTCACATCTTCCCTCAACCCTCCCCATCCCCTCCCCACGAAGTGTCTCCAGTCTGTCCTTGTCTCCTCATTTTTGGTTTTTGTGTCTTTATTTATATACTGCATCTTAATTAAACTCTCTTCAAACTAGCCTAAGTTGTTCCATTTGTTTCCTGGAAGCTATAAAAAAAAAAGCAAACATTTTTAAAAAGTGATAATACCTGAATGTTTTCTTGTTATAAAAAAATTGAATCAAATCTTTCAAGTAAAACATCTACTTGAACTTATTATCTCCCAACAGTAGTCTTTGCCTTAGAAGTAGCTATCATGTGCAACTTGCTGAATATATTTCTAGATCTTTATTACATTGACTATACAGACAAATCGTATCCATTGGTGGAGTGTTGTGTAGGTAAGTACCTTCTTGTGTGAATTTTTTTGATATCTTGCTATTTAAAATTCATGTCTTGAGGATTTTTCCAGTTCAGGACAAAACCTAGCCCATAGAGATTGCTGCTTAGTAATTTTCATTCCCCTACTGACTGATACTTAGGGTATTTCCATGTTCTAACTCTCATAAATGACATAGTTCTGAAAATGTTGTTCATGCCTTTTAAATTACATGAGCAATTATTTCTCTAAGGCAGATGCTGAAAAATAAAACCCTAGACTAAAGGTTAAGTACACTTTGGATTTTGTTTTAATCTATACTACAGGTTTGCCTCCCCAAACACCAGGCTTCCCATGTGCATATAATGAAATCTCCTGAAGACAAGACACTTAGGCATGGTTTAAGAAGTGGGGCTTTCATTTAAAAATTTCAAGACCAGTTCTTCCTCCAGAACCTGAAACTAACTTTGCGTCCTCTGTTTCGTTATAAGTAGATATGAATCCAGGCCACTACCTCATATATGTTAGATGTCAGCATATTCGTAACCGTCTCATTTTTATATTGAGTATCATTCTGCCTGACATGTGCAATCAAGTCTCAGTCTATTTAGGGGTTCTCCATCCATCCTGTGTTGCTTTCACCCCCCAAAGCTGCTGGTACTTTGGATTTCAGTGGAAGAGAGAGGACTGTAATCTCATGAGCTCCTTCAGAGGCACAAGCCTCCCATTTGGCCCTTGTCAGACTGTGAGGTCTCTTGTCCCAAGGCCTTGTCGGGCCTACCTCCTTCTCAGCTGGCAGCTGATCTCTTGGGCAGAGAAAACATTTCCTCGTGTTTCTGTAACAGGGTGGTTTTTAGGAAAGGGGGAAGTTCCAGAATCCTGGTTCTGCCCTAAGTGGGTGGAGCTGAGCAGGGATAAGAAGATGCTGGAGAGAGGAGACAAGGACAGAAGGAAGGGAGGAAGAAGGAAGCAGGTGGAGAAAGCAGGATGGAGAGCAGCAAGGAGACATGGAGGAGGCATGTGGAGCAAAGGGACATGTGAAAAAACTGCTTGCTTTTTAATCTTAAACTAGTTAAAACAAATGTAAGTAAAAAAAAAATCTGTGGGGAGATTAACAAGGGCAGCTTTCATCTTAATTTTAATTTTGCTCTTTTCCTCCCAAATTTGTCTCTTTCTGACCCTAATATAATTAGGGTATAATACAGAAAAGACAAAGAATATAGTTACTAAGTTAAGCATTTAAAGTTACCCATCTCCTTGAGGGTAAAAGTTTAGTTAAATAGGACTGGCTTAAAGCAAGGCCTAAAAGCCTGCCACAAGTTTAAAGGACCGTTCAGTAGAGACCCATAGAAAAGCGTCAGAAAGAGTCAGACAATTTGGGAGGAAAAGAGCAAAATTAAAATTAAGATGATCCCCCAAGCATATCTACAGTTTCTAGAAACCCTGCTTCCACTTGGCCTACAGCTAGGAGTGGGGAATTGAACCCATGTCTAATTTGAACATACCCTCTGGCTCTACTTTGCCTGGGACACCGTGGCTTGAGTCTGTGGTCCCTGCATAATTATTAACAGTGGTTCCCTTCACTTACAAAAGTAGCCCAGCTTGGTGGGTGTAACGGCAGGAAAGGTGGGCAGCACTGGAACAGGGTTCAGGAGGGCTCTGGGCAGACGGGTCAAGGAAGGAGAGTCTCTTGGAGCCTTTGGTGGCTTTTCATGGTTTATTTAGTAGAGGTGGCCAGGTACATGGCAGGCAGGGGTGCGGGGGAAGGGGGGTGGGAGGGGGGAGGCTAGCAGGCTTCCCAGCCCTGGGCGCATCTCACCCTCTCAGCTGCTTCTTCTTTCTCTCTGCTGCTGCTCTTGCTCCTTCGTCCTGTCGGTTCTGTCGGTCAGCCGGTCCTTGCAGTTCTGGCGTCCTCATGACGCCGCCCATTCACGCCTGTGTCCTAACTCAGGTGCACTCACTTGCGCATGTCCACCCTGGAATGCTCCCAGCACTGCAGGTGTCCATCATCACAGTAGTGGGAGGGTGGAAAGACCTGATTATTCTCTGACCCTACAGTGGGTCATCCCTCACAAAATCTAATTTACTGGTTTCTTTTCTAGATCTGCTCTCTTTCAACCTAGAGAATTTGTCATTTTGACTTGGAAAACCTGATTTTCACCCTCACCTCATATTCTTTGCAGTCTGGTGTTTATGGCATAAAAATTATGCTGTGACTCTTCAAGTCTTTTGCCAGCCTTTCAGTATTGAAAAGTCTAGATGTGGGCCCTCCCTGATGGCACAGTGGGTTAAGCAACGTACTATGAAGCAAACCACAGCCACTGCAGCACGAGTTCGATCCCTGCTGCCGGCCAGGGAGGGGACCCACATGGCACAGCAGACCTCTCCTGCCTCGCCCGCTGCTCCCCTCAGCAGTGTGCTTCAGTTGATTGGTGTAGCGGCAGGAAAGGTGGCACAAGAGCAAGGTTCGGGGTGGTTCTGGGCAGACGGGTCAAGGAAAGGAGTCTTGGAGTCCTCGGTGACTTTTCATGCTTTTATTGATCTCTATATCAGAGGTGGCATCAGGTACATGGCAGGCATGGGTGCCAGGGGCCCGGGAGGCTGGCAGGCCTCCCAGCCCCCAGCACATCTCACCCTCTCAGCTGCTTTCTTCTCTCTCTCTCTCTCTCTCTCTCTCTCTCTCTCTCTCTCTCTCTCTCCTGCTGCTGCTTGTGTTGGTCAGTACTGTTGGTTCTCTCGGTCCTGGCGTCCTCATGACGCCGCCCATTTAAGCCTGTGTCCAACGCAGGTGCGCTCACTTGCGCATGCCCACCCTGGAATGCTCGCAGCACCCCAGGTGTCCATCATCAGTGGTGGGCGGGTGGAAATACCTGATCCTTCTCTGACCCTACAATCGGCCTGTTCTGTACCCTGCTCTGTCTCTGGTGAATCTCCTCACCCCCTATGCATGTGGCCTGTACCCCAGTTCTTGTATGCATAAATAAATAAATCTTTAGAAAAAAAAAAAGTCTAGATGTTTGAATCCTCAAAACACCTCATTTCCTGTGCTTTCCTGTTGTCATATCCCTTCCCTAGGATGTACACGGTTACTTCACAATATACTTTGACTAGTGCAGGACCATGGGATAAAAATAAATTACCAGCACTGGAAAACAAATTGTGCAGGATTCTAAAATCTTACCCGAAGGCACAGCTCCTCACCCTCTTACTACTTTTCCTGAGTTTATGAAGAAAGTTGACAATTTTTGAGGTGTTCTTGGTTATGCCACTCCCAAGAAGAGAATCTGGGGCTCAGCACCACTGCAGGGGTGGGGGTGGGAGGATGTTGGCCTAGACCCTCTAGCATGCCTTCAGGCAGAGGCAGGCTAATCATTAACACACAAAGACCCAGGTGTAGACGCAACCCTGGGAAGAGGATTGTGATTACTCTGACTTAACTGGGAGGAGTTTCTATCACCTAGGGGAGTGGGCACAAAAAATAGAAACTAAACAAGAGTTATAGAAAAATGAAATTGTTACAGGGCAACCCTAATATAAAATGGGTTCCCCACATTGGGTTCTCCACCCGCGCGCTTAGAAGACTTAAAAGTCCCAACTCCAGGTACACGTGGCAAAAGTTATTAGCACGTTTTATTTTATGAAAGAAAGGGGAATAAAATAGTAATAACACCAAAGGAAAAAGAAAGGGATACAAATCCACAAATACTCTACCAGATCTAAGCAATGGCGCGTTGAGAGCTGGCTCCGAGTCGAATGAGATCGCTCCGAAGGCAGGGGTCTGGCTCCTCAGTCAGAGAGAGTGTGTCCCAGGCTCACCTCGGTTTCATAGCCAGCCTGGCTGCTTAACTCTGCCCTCAGGTCCCAGTAATCTACTCTTCGATAATCATCTTATCGGATTTGTGGTTCTGGAACACTGATGGTTTGGAGTGGGGGTTGGAGTCCACACACCCATAATCTATTTAGGACCACCTTTTTCTGGAACACTGATGGTCTGGAGTGGGGGTTGGAGTCCACACACCCATAATCTATTTAGGACCACCTTTCCCCCTAACAAAATGAGTTCCATTTTCTGTATATCTGAGCTATGGCCTGAGACTCACCCCTGTGGCATGTAGGAACTACGTGGCTCTGTTGCTGTGACAATAAAATAATGGTCATCATAACGATGGTGGTAGCATTTATTGACACCTTACTGTGTACCATGCTCTATTCTGAGGACTTCACATGATGTTATAGAAACTATTATTTGCTCCATTTTATTAAAGAAAATCGAGTCACAAAGAGATGAAATGATTGACTCTACAGACGGATGACAAAACAGAATGGAATTTCAGGCTGGTCACTCCAGCACATGAGAAAAATGATATGCAGAGATGAAACAATCTTCTTAGAAATTATTCTTAACATAGAAGTATTAGTGGGCCAAGATTCGGCTGTATCTGCACGAAAAAATGCTATAGTTTCCTAGTCTATGCAGGATAACCAACAAAAGGAAGAAATTCGGGGGTATGCAAGGAGAAGCTGAAAGCTCTTCTGTGAACTCTGTGAACTGAACTTTGTCCTAAAAAGGGAAATGTTTTGTAGGTTGTCGCTCATAACTCTGTGTCAAGGACTCATCCCTGGCCAGGCAGAGAGACCCCAGGCCACAGGCAGACTGGCCTCGCCTTAACCTGCCTGCATTCTTGAAGCCACTACAAACAAGCTGGCTTTGGAGGAGGATCTCAGTTTCCAATGCCGGAGGGAAAAAACATTCCTCATCCCAAAGAAGACTGGCTTTTTGTTTTGTTTTGCTTTTGACACAGTCTCTAAAAATTCTAGAACAAAGGTCTTCTCTGCTTCTCCTGATTTGTTGGTGGGGATTGAACATTTGTCAGTGGACACACATGCTAAGGTGGGTGTGGGCACTTCCTCAAACTGGCAGGGACCCAGAAAACTGTGAGTCCAGTTTGGCCTGCCTCCTTTCCCTGGAAAGGCCAGAAATGAGGAGGGGAGAAAGGCATGACCAGACATTCAGGGCGAGGAACCAGCCTCAGCACCTACTCCCTTTAGGGGAAGGCTGCCTCTCACCCATCCTTGCACCATCTGCATTCACTACTAATAACCCCAGGTAAATGAGGAGAACCGGCTGAGGCAGTGGAGCTGGAGAGGTGGTTTGGAAGCAATGAAGCAATGAAGCAATGAAGGACAGGTGGCCGCAAAGAATGTCTGGGCCCATGAGCCCAGGGCAGCTGGAGGTACCAGGACAGCTGAATATTTCCCTGCATGGTTGAGAGCGGTGTGTGTAATGAGAGCGCCTGTGGGTGGCAAGCAGGTGTGTTAGCAAAGCCAGGGGTTGCCTCAGGGCCAGGGGATGCCTCAGAGGAGCCAGCAATCTGAGGCTTCTCCTCCCACTGATGTTGCAAATCCTACACCAACCCCATTCCCAGAGTTCAGGCACCGCCCAGGAAAGGAATGGAGAACCTCATCCTTGACTTGGCTAAGCTTTCATTTTTGCCACCCTGCAGAATGATGGGAGTGATGAGTGATGGGCCTGAGACAAAAAAAAAAAAAAAAATCACTTATAAAAAATGAAATAGTTATATTTCTCCCACATCTGCACTGACGCCTGAGGACTTGGGCCCACTCTGCATTAGGAAGTTTGCTAGAAAAGCCCCATTTTCCAATGAGAGGATCGTCTGTTATTCTTGAAACTGGGGTGTTACCATCAACTGGAGGGCAGATGAGACGTGAGTGCTCGATAAAGTAGGTTGTGTGTCAGGTGAGTGGCATTTTCTTGACCTGGGGTGTGAGGGGTACAGGAATTTAGCTGTAGGTGAATGAAGACAAGGCCACTCTTCACAGAGGGGTTTCTATGAGTGTTTAGATTGGTGTTTGCAGTCGAGAAACTCGAAAGGGAGCACAAGGGTGTGCGGGGGTGGCTATGGAGGAGGGGCACTGTGGCAGCAGCGCATGTGTTATGTAGTGTGCTATTACAGAGAAGAGCAGTGTAAACCAATATTACCTGAGAAGGGGAAGGAAGGGAGGGAGGAAGGAGGGAGAGAGAAAGGAAGGAGGGAGGGAGGGAGGGAGGGAGGGAAGGAAGCAGGCCGTGTCTGCTTTTGAGGGGGACTTTGGGAGGAAGCAGGCCGTGTCTGCTTTTGAGGGGAACTTTGGGCGACCTGCAGGGAAGCAGAGGGTCGCAGGGGCCCAGGTGCCTGTGAGGATGGACCCTGGCACACAGGGGGAGGGGTTGTATTAAAGCACTATTGGCAGAGGCATTGGTGACCATGTGCAGAGGCAGCAGACAGCCTCCTCGTGGCCAGTAGATGCCAATTTGGATTGAGGCGCTGGGAAGGGAGAACAGGGCAGTCAGATGACTTGGCGTGAAGGTCACACAAGGTGAAGCTTTGAAGACACCTGGCTCTAATGGGGAGGTGCTGAGAGCTGGAAACGCAGGTTACCTATTAGGTGTGTGAAGAGCTCTGTGATGTTCAGGTGTAAGAAGACCACATTGCTATACTTTTCCATGGAAAGCCACTGTGGCTTTACTGTTTGTAGGGTAAAGGTTGATCAGGTATTTCCACCCTCCCACCACTGATGATGGACACCTGGGGTGCTGCGAGCATTCCAGGGTGGGCATGCGCAAGTGGGTGCACCTGAGTTGGACACGGGCATAAATGGGCGGCGTCATGAGGACCCCAGAACTGTGAGAATGGCGAGCACCAACAGACAGAACTGTGAGGACGGACCGAGAGAACTGACAGCAGCAGCAGCAGCAGAGAGAGAAGAAGCAGCCGAGAGGGTGAGCTGTGCTCGGGGCTGGGAGGCCTACCAGTCTCCCAGCCCCCCGGCCCCCCTGCCTGCTATGTACCTGGCCACCGCTACTAAATAAACCATGAAAAGCCACTGAGGGCTCCGAGACTCTCCTTCCTTGACCTGTCTGCCCAGAACCATCCTGAACCTGCCTCCTGTGCCACCCCATCCTGTCGCTACACTGTTCATTGGCTTGGCTCACAGTTTAATCCCATCAGCCATGTGTAGAAGGCTGTGCCTCCAGGTCAAAACACTTCTCTGGGTCCCAAATAGAATCTTGAGTAAAGACGGCAATGATTTGAGGTAAGTTGGAAGGTACATTTTTGATCAGTCCTCTTTACCATCATTTCCACCCTCAGACTCCTGGCCCAGTGTATTCTGACTCGGGGAGAAGCAGCAATGCCAGTGAGAGCATATGTGCCACACGCCAAGGTGTTCCTCCAGCTGGCACAGGAACTGGCTGCCAATAGGCCAGTCCTCTCTCCTTTGCAGCCACCTGCTTCTGGTGCTGGAATGATAATAAGATTAGAGCATCCCACGGGCAGATGCCCATTGCCTTAACTTTTCTCTGTAAAATGAGCTCCTTGGTCAGAAGCCATATCATGTGGGAGCCCATGCCATTGTATGCCATCCGGCAAGTCCACAGAGAGGGGTGGTGACTGTATGATGACAGTCAGGGACACAGAATCCAAATGCTGAGCAAGTCCCCGTGCAAAGAGAACAGTAGCACCCCTTCCCTGGTGGAAAAGGGCCAATCTAATCAACTGCCACCTGGTAGCTGGCTGCTCCCTCAGAATTCCTCGCTGCTCTGAACGGCCCTGCTAGCCACTTACTGGATGAGCCCAACAGTCTAGTGTCCTCTGTCACCTTTCCCCTTCACACTCGTTATCCTACCTGTCACCAGGTGCTGCTGTTGCTACCTTTTAAAGTGGAGCCCAAATGTGATCTCTTCTTAGCTATTTCCACCTAACGGCTCTGAGCTTCAACTCACCTGGCCCTTGGCATTGGCCCTCAGCTGGCCAGCCTGCTTCTGCCCCTTCTTGTCTACAAAATGTTCTCCTCATAGCACAATGATTTATTTTTTTTAATTGGGGTAAAATAGAGGTAACATAAAAATAATTGTACCATCTTAACTACTTTTTTGTGAGCAGTTGTGAGTGGTGTTAACTGGATGAAGCCCATCTCCAGAAGTTACGATTTCACCTTGGGTCCCTGTCCCTCCCTGATGCAACAGTACCGCTCCCCTCCCCCACCCATCCCCGAAAGCACTGTTCTCTCTGTCTGCGTGACCCTGATTACAGACCTCATGTAAGTGGAATCAGGTGGTATATGTGTGACAGGTTGATTTCACTTAATAACATCTTCAAGGTTCATCCATGTTTATTCCATGCCTCAGAGTTTCTTTTAAAGAATTATATTTCACCGTATGTATCTGCCATATTTTATTTATCCAGAATGATTTTTTAAAAATATTAGGCTTAGTTTGTTCAAGAAATAAATGGCATGTCAAAGGGACAAAGTAACATGATTTAATGGATGGATATTGCTTTCATAATGATTTGAACAAACCAACTGTAAAAAAAAATGTTTTTGAGACATTTTGAGAAATGTGATTTTATTAAGGAAGGATTCTTTGAAATTGAGATTTGTTTTGATGACTAGATTGTTAAAAATATGTCTTCTAGAAATATCTGTTGAGTATTAATGAGTATTAATGAATAAGATGCTGTACTATGGAATTTAAGAACAGGAAAAAGTGGCGGTATAGGAGCAAAATAGGTGAAGTGATACAAAAATGTGCATAGGAAATTCCTAAAGATGTATTTTAATTTCCTTTTCAAAACTGACAGCTTCTCACTACTCACAGAATATGATTCAAAAGTGTAATATGATGGTGTTATAATGGTGTTTTAGTGTAAAACTATAACTTCCTCAAAAGATTCATCATGAAGACTAATTATTACATGTAAAGCATTTGGAAGGGTGCCTAACCCATCTTAAAAGCTATTTAAGTACTAATTTATTTAATTTCTTAAGTGCTTGCACTGTTTACTATAAGGACTAGTTTAGCATATTAACAACCAAAGATTAAATTTATGATTTAATAATAAGCAATGATTCATATCATCGAGGTAGCGCCAACTGATAGTGTTGGGAGTGGAGGGTGGATTAGAGAAAACAAGGAGGCAAGAAGCAAATAAAGTAGTCTCCGAAAAGAAATACACAAGAAGTTTGCTACACTTTTTTTTAAGTTTCTTTTTTTTAAAGATTTATCTATGCATACAAGAGCTGGGGTGCAGGCTAGAGTCGTGGAAGGTAAGAGGATTCACCAGAGACAGAGTGGAGAGCAGAACTGGCAGATCCACTGACACACACTGCTGAGGGGAGCAGCGGGCGAGGCAGGAGAGGTCTGCTGTGCCATATGGGTCCCGTCTCTCCTCGGTTGAACTTGTGCTGCTGTTCAGTGGTTGCCTCATAGTATGGCAGTCAACCTGCTGGGCCACCAGGGAGGCCCCAGTTCGCTACACTTTTTGAAGCAAGTATATATATATCCAAGCACACCAAGAGCCTCTACTAAAAGCAGACTAGGATTTCAAAACAACCCTTGAATGACCATAATTGCAAAACAGTAGGTAATACACTTAATGCTACAGCCTCTGAAGAAGAGTTACTGCCACACTCACTTCAGGTACAAAACAAGGCACATCTAGCAGGCCCAGGTCTAATCAGGGGCCTCTTCCACTGCCACAGTGGGTATCTTTACAAGGTGTGCCCTTTGAATACCATCATTGCTATGAACCAGTAACTGACAGGTGTCTGCCATTCTTCTCATTTCTAAATCGATGCTTTAATTGTTGTTGGCATGTCCCTGTTCTGCCACTGTGTGTTGAGTATGTAGATGGGAGGAAAGAAGGTGAGATAATCTATATTTGCGTTCATAGCTCCACCAGCCTACACAGAGTCCCATCCAAATCTGAATGGAAAAATGAACCAGAGTGAGGTTCTGGAATGAGCTGCAGGCAGTAGCTAGGTGGCACATTCCACTGACGCCCTTGGGCAGACAGGTGGGTGTCTGGTGTAGAAGAAGACTGCAAGTGAGTAGAAGGCAGTAGACTGATAGTGTCCACCCAAATCCAGGATCTCTTCTGGGTGCACCATCAGACCACACTTCTCAGTCTGCCTGGCAGTAAGGTCTGCCCCCATCATGGCTTCTGGCCAATGGGATGCAGTGGAAGACCAAGAGGGCGCCTCCTTGTGTGCATTTTTCCCTTCTTGGGCTGGATGTCAGTGCCCCAGGTGACCAAACACAGAGTTGCTCCCCATCCCTGTCCTTCAGGGAAGGACACAAGTTTGAACTCTCAAGTGAATGAGACTTTAGTTGTGTTAAGTAAAAGATCAGGTTTGTTATTGTGGCCAGCAATACCTAGCTGTGAACAGCTTTCTGCTTTTCATCACTTGAGGCAGTGATAACCAGCACGGATCTCTTGACTGAAGAACTTTTGGGGGTCTTTGAGTTATAGCAAGAGAGGAGGCCCCTGAGAGGGAGAAATAAATCTTCAACTGGTGAGATGAGGTTTCAGAGAAATATGATCAAACCACTGAGAAAACTCGATTTCCTTCTCTACCTGAAGCTGGTAAAATAAAACAAATTAGTTACCTTGAGTCTTATTATGGTTGAGAATATGGGGTTCATGATTGGAAGACCTGATGTTCTCTTTCAGACAAGATGATGTTCACATCATAAAAATAAAATATTTGGTTTTACTTTTCCATTTCTCCCATTGTTTAGTTATTCTAATATTAGAGGAATACTTAATATTCAAACAAATTTCCAAACATTCAAAACAAATGAAAAGGGTTACTAGAAAAATAACATGCTCAGCATAATCCCAATTTTAAAAAGGAAGCCAAAAAACTATAAAGACACCTATATACACATTGACCTAGAAAGATGCCACTGAAATACTGAGTGGCCATCTGTATATGTAGGGGAGTTGTTTTACTTCTGCTTTTATTATCACATTCTGGCCTAAAATATCTTGGTGGGTCTTCCCTTCCTGAGATGAATAGAGTTCCACCAGCATGTTAAAATCATTTAATTCTAAGGAAATAGAAGATTGGCCAAAACAAGAATTTCCTGAATCACTAGGTACCATACAAAGAACTGCGATTTCAACACCCTATCTCTCTGTACCGCTAGCTGTCACGGCCACCTCTGCTCTTTCTTTAATGCCCTTGCTTTAGGATCCATCCTGTACCCTTGATGCACTTTCATAGGAATAGATAAACTTGCAATCTTTGCAATAGGAAGGATCTCAAGTTTGGAAACCATCTCAGCTTTCTGTTTGAACTACAAACACAAATTGAGGAAAAAGCAGTGGGCTTACACTAATATTTGCACGTTGGATTCCCTTGCTCTGTAAATGCTAAGTGTTTGCTATGGAAAGATCCAGACAACAAGTGATACAAAAGCACGGCAAGCAAATACGTATTTCTGAGGAAGTTCAGGTTATTGGAAAGACTCAGAGGAGCTGATAGACACAGGTTCAGCCCCAGCTGTCACAACTGGCAGCATCTGAGACTTTACTTTCTCTGATCTGTACTCATTAGGTCAGTTCTTTACACTGGGTGAGTGAGGTTCTTACGACCCTGGAGTGTTATTAGGAGAGTTAAGTGGCAAATGTAGGAGGGAGCCTGTGATTAGATCTGAGCTACGTTGGCACTCTCTGCCCTCCTGGGTACATTTCAGAGTACCAACCTTTTCGACATTGATCTTTAGGAGATTGTGATAGCAGTGGGTCCTGGCTGCAAAGGATTTCATCTCTGCAATAGACGAAAACCTTATTGAGACTATTTGAAAATGCAGTGTTAAGTGAAATTAGGGTTAAAAACCACATTTACTCCTTTTGAAGTTTTTGAGTATGGAATCATTTTTCCTACTTAGGCTCCTGTGAACTTGGACAAAGATACTAAAAAAACACCACTTGCCAGACGTGTGGCTTCTGTAATTTTGTTCCACATCTTGGTTCGCCCTCTGCTGGTTTTTTAGAAGAAGAACATGAATGAGAACTTTCCTCTGATGCAGTGAAATTTTTCTTGTTTATTTTTGTTTTGGGAAATCAAACTTCTAGTTCATCCCTAATTCTAAGAATGTTAAAAAAAAACCGTGATTTTTATTTAACTAAGTAGATTTATTTGAATGATTGTGGGTGTTTGGCGATAAGGCATGGAGGTAGGAGAGAACATCAGCTTAACCTCTTTTTTTATGTGTCGTACTGTTTAGTTCCTTAACTATGAGTTTTTTTTAAAAAGTTGCATCATATATTCAAGGAGTAGAATGTACAAGGACATACGTATATATGTATGTGTACACACACACAAACACATACACACTGGAACACTAACAATCTGAGAGGCTAGCAAAGACAATAGAAGAAAATACTTGCTACTTATTGCCAGACCCATCAATTCAACAAAATGTAGTATTATTTTCAGAATCTTAAAAGTCTCCATTTTACTCAAAGTCCAATATAAGACCTGTTCTAGGATATCCTCAAAGCTTGTCAGCATTAAAATGGTAACAATTCATTTAAGAACCAACTACTTCAGGGCCCCTCTGGTGGCACAGGAGTTAAAGACACAGCATTATCAAGCCAGCCAGCCACGGCAGCACCAGTTTGATCCCCGGCCTGACCAGGTCTCACCCGCTGCTCCCCTCAGCAGTGTATTTCAATAGATCTGCCTGTTCTGCTCCCCACTTTGTAATGAATCTTCTCAACCCCCACACTTCTGGCCTACACTCCAGTTCTTGTATGCATAAATAAATAAATCTTGGGGGGAAAAACGAACCAAATACTTCAAAGTGTTCTGGCTTGTCTGGGATGTACTTGGGACAGTAAAACACAAGTTAGGGAGATAATATTCCCTGTCACTGGCCTCCACTGCTCCCAGTTCTCATTTTTCTTTTGCTTTGCTGGTAACAGAACCACCACAACTTAAGGAAATCTCTTTTTTTCCTCCCCATTGATTCTATGGGATTTCTAATAACATATCTTGACTTCATGGCCACAGGGTTGGATACAAAAGCAAGTTCTGAAAAACTATATCACACTTCCCTGGCCAAAATGATTGTCAAAAGGCCTTTTTGATTAGATACTAGTGTTGAGGCTTTTATTTGGAAGTGAGATCTAATCCTTGATATTTAATCTTCAAACCCTTCTAGCCTCTTGGGAAGCCTTATTATATCCAGCTTATTGACAGAAAATACTGTAATTTTGTAAACTGCTTAGATAACATATCGTGCCAAGCACTTTTGATTATCAAGGGTAAGTTTGTGGTTGAGAGAGAAAATACATGCCTTAGAAAATCAAGGCCCCAGAGACTAGAGGATTAGAGCATAGGTTTTATTAAAAATCAACTCTAGGGAGTAGAAAATAATAGTTCTTCCTGAGCCCAATGAGAGAAACTTGGAGAGATTAAAATATGTGGAGAGTTAGTTAGAGACCCAAGAAGTACTGTGGTGGCCGGAGGGCACAGAGCAAATTCTCAGTGATTCCAGCAGACCGTCAAGGAGGAGTCCTGGAGCCCTCGGTGGCTTTTTTAGGGTTTTATTGCATCATCATATCAGAGACCACCCAGGCAGGGGTGCCTCGGGGTTGGGGGGCTGGAGGCTGGCAGGCCTCCTAGCCCCTGGTGCATCTTCACTTTCTAGACTGCTTCTATTGCTGCTTCTGCTCTTCTCTTTCCTCTGCTCTCTCCTCTCTCCTGCTGGCATCCTTGAGATGCTGCCCTACGTGCCCTGTCTCAGCCCAGTTGCGCCCACCTGCGCGTACCCACACCCTCCCTGCTTGAGGGGCCAACCATTAGGCAGTCTGCATGTTGGTGTCCATGGTCAACACCAACCACGGGAGGGCAGAAAAGCCTGACAATTTTTCCATTTACCTTCCAAGTACCTTCTCACCGTTCATTGAAATTTGCCTCCGCCAGGATAAAACACCCAGGGAGGGAGCAAAATAAACACCCTAGAGGAGGACCTCAGGAGGGCCTGAGGCTTGCATTCCAGGTCCTTCCCAGCTGACAAGCCTCTTGGGAAACCCTGCACTGTGCACAGGTGAGAGGACAATAGATTTCTTGTAGCTTTGGGGGCTGTCCTGATGGGTCACGGAATACAGTTTAATGTACTGCAATGTGGAAAAAGAAGATGACAACTCCAGAGTTTTCTGTGGGGAAAGTGGAGATATAAATCCTAGACAGGAAAATAAAGAGTGGGCTCAAGAACTCACCAGAAGCTATTCACAGCTCATACATGTCAGCAGGTGCAACTAGTCCTTAACACCCCGAGCGTAGTGAGAACATCCCCTTCTCTGCAGAGTGCGGAGAGAACTGGAGAAAGACAAAAGGTCCGGGCCTCCCTGGTGGCGCAGTGGGTTAAGCAACACACTATGAAGCAAACCGCAGCCACTGCAGCATGAGTTCGATCCCTGCTGCCGGCCAGGCGGGGGACCCACATGGTGCGGCAGACCTCTCCTGCTGCGCCCGCTGCTCCCCTCAGCAGTGTACTTCCGTCGATCTGCCTGTTCTGCTTCCTGCTCTCTGTGGTGAATCCTCTGACCCCTCCCCCCACACCTCTGGCCTGTACCCCAGTGCTTGTATGTATAAATAAATAAATCTTTAAAAAAAAAAAAAAGACACAAGGTCCAGATACTGCCCCCTTATTGTCAGGATATCATGTAAATCACACAAAAACTCACATTGCACAGAGAGAAACGCCAGCTGAAGTAAAATGGGTAGGAAGTTAATATTGTCTGCATATTTGCTCGAGACACTAAGGTATTCCAGAAGAGATTCTAAAGTTCTAAAGTCGTGTGTGCATGCGTAATGGAGGCTAAATGGTTAAATTGATCCCAGATGAAGAGCACAGAAGAGGAAAAAACTTACCTTACTTTCTCTGTGAGGTTCCTATTTACAGACACAGCTTATCTGATGCACCTGAGCAAGCTTAAGCAAACAATTTGGAGATAAGGTCCAAAGCAGGCTGGAGATTGAGAAGCAGAGGAGGGGACTACCTGGGGACAGGTGATCACCAACAAAAATTTCAAAACTCCAGTTATCTGAAGAAAAACCTGTTTGTACTTTTCCACGTATGAACTGCCCAGTAAGTACAATGAACTTTAGTCATGTTCCCATTTCTTTGTCCCAAACTGCTTCTTAGCCTATAAAATTTAAATCCTTTGTTCTCAGCCCCAGTCCCCCAAACCTCTAAAGCTTTATCATCTTTCTTTTTTTTTTTTTGAAGACTTACTTATTTATGCATACAAAAACTGGGGAACAGGCCAGAGGTGTGGGGGGTGAGAGGATCCATCAGAGACAGAGCAGGGAACAGAACAGGCAGACCAATTGGAACACACTTTAAGGGAGCAGCAGGCAGGCAGGAGAGGTCTGTTGTGTCATGTGGGTCCCCTCCATGGCCAGCGGCAGGGATTGAACTCGTGCTGCAGTGGCTGAGGTTTGCTTCATAGTGTGTTGCTTAACCCACTGCGCCACCAGGGAGGCCCCCTTATCCCCTTTCTTAACTGGAGAGACAGATTTGAGTTTATCTCCTGTCTCCTTACCAAACGATTCAAAATAAAGATAATTTCTTTTCTCAAAAACCCTGGCGCCATCATCATCTGATTATGCACGCTGAGTTGAGAGATCATTCACTTGGCAACTTAGTTAAGTTTTATTATAGAAAGCAGGGGGAGTTCCCTTCTATACACCTGTAAGATCAGAGAAGACTATCAGGTCTTTCCGCCCTTCCGCCATTGGTATAATGATGGACACCTGCTGCGCACATGCCTAGGGGGGCATGCGCAAGTAGGCGCACCTGGGTTTGGACACTGGCATGTAAGGGCAGCAGCAGCAGGAGAACAGGACGCCAGTAGTGGAACAAGAGCAGCAATAGAAGCAGAGATAGGAAGCAGCTGAGCGGGTGAGATGCGCTGGGGGCTGGGAGGCCTGACAGCCTCCCATGTCTCCACCCCCCCACCACATCCCCCGTGCCTGCCATGTACCTGGTCGCCTCTGTAAATAAAACTAAAAAGCCACTGAGGGCTCTAGGACTCCTCTACCCCCATCTGCTAGAATCATCCAGAACTTGCTCTGTGCCTCTCCCTGGCACTACACACAGGATGCCTGGGAAACACAGCAGAGCTAGAAACTGTTGCCATCTTCAGAAGTCTGTTCACTACTAATGCCCAGTCTACACTGGGCATTAGTGGAAGCTAAACTGGAAGCAGACTGGCAAGGGAACCTGGGGAGTGTAGTTTCCAGACTTCTAGCCCCTGCAATGCAGGGAGAGAACACAGAAAGGGGCAACAGTGGTGCTGAGACAAGAAGTCAATTTATTAACAAGAAAAACAGAATAATATGCAGAGAATGATGTTTATAGAATAAACCAACACTAAGTAAATCTATGTCATATAGCAGAACATGTTCAGGAAGGAAACACTCATGGGATGACTACTTGTTACTTTGTTGCTAGTTGGTAAGGGGGTGATGGTTCCCCACTTGAGTTTTATTCACATTTTTGGAATTTTCTTCACTGAGAATAAGTATTTAGATAAATTAGGTGGCAAAAGGATGGACAGAGGTTGGATAAAGAACATTTTCTTTCATTTTTTTTAAGACTCCAGAGCCTTTTGAGGGAAGGGGCCAAAGATTCTGAAGAGGTTGGAAACAGCCAGGGGGTGACGAGTGAAGCCAGATCTTGGTGGAGTCTGGCCAGGATGGGCTGCAGCCAAAGTGAAGATTGTAGCTATGGAGACAGGATACAGAGGCAAGAGGAAGTGGTGCTACATGCTGAGTGGATGGAAAAGGGGAAGAAAGCTGAGAGAAGTTGGGTTTGGTGGCCAGTGGCTTCTCAGTAGAATTGGGACAAGGCCCCCATCCGGGTGTGAATGGGTCACCATCAGAGTCTCAGAGCTGCCACCAAATCTGCTGAGGGCGAATCTGTGGTGGGTGTGCCGATCCGAGTCAGTGGGTGGAGGGCTTTAGGGCCGAGAGTTTCAGGCATGGCGTTTCTGAGAATGAGCAGCCTCTCCCATGACATCGTTATTTAGCGCAGTGTTTCTCCATGTCTGCATTAATATTTCGGATCGGATAATTCTCTGTTGGTCGGGGAGGAATTTGGAGGGATGCTCGGAGAGCTGTCCTGTGCCTTGTAGGATGGGCCACAACCCTGGTTCTAGACACTAGATGCTGGTAGCTCTCACCCCCTCTTCACTAGTTTTGTCAAGTAATATTATCTCCAGACATTTCCAAATAGCCTCTGGGGGAGGGAGGAATGTCTTCGGTTGAGAACTACTGGCGTGCGTGACCATGTTACAGGGCTACCTCCATCTGGGGACTGGGCAAGCTGGCTGCCCTGTCAATGGCCGTGTGGAGGTAGGAAGGCCTTGGCATTGGGACAGAGAATTCACAGGGAAGCCACGCCTGAGATGGGGCTTGGTGCTATTTGTCTACAGGTGTTGACAGTGGAGGTGTCCTGCCCTGTAAGTCGAGGGTCACCCAGTGAACTACCTCTCTTAAGTAGCGTCTCACTATCACCACCCTGAACAAGGGGAAAGGAAAGTTGAGTCAAAGATACACATCATACATTTGATTTATTGGGAATAAGGGTGGGTCCCCATAGTCATCCAGGGAGCCAAGTTTCCCAAAAGTGGATCCACCACTCTGAATCTTGTCAGGTGAACAGGAAAGGTGAGAGTGGGAGGGTCAGGCCCCACTTTTGCTCTCGTCCCATTGGCTGGAACCAATCACATGATTCCACATAGCTGCAAGGATGCTGGGAAAAGTAGCTTTCCTGTATGGTCACAGAGGAGGACTGACTGGCATATGGAAACCAAACACTATTGTTTCTGCCAGCTCACAAGGAGGACAGTTCTTTTTTTTTTTTTTAAAGATTTATTTATTTATGCATACAAGCACTGGGGTACAGGCCAGAGGTATGGGGGTGGTGAGAGAATCCACCAGACAGAGCAGGATGGAGAACAGGCAGATTGACAGAAACACTGCTGAGGGGAGCAGTGGGCGAGGCAGGAGAGGTCTGCAGTGCCATGTGGGTCCCCTCCCTGGCCGGCGGCAGGGATCAAACTCGTGCTGCAGTGGCTGTGGTTTGCTTCATAGTGCAGTGCTTAACCCACTGTGCCACCAGGGCGGGCCCAAGGAGGACAGTTCTTGAGTCTGGCAGATGCCAGGAAGCTTTTCATTACTTCTGTATGGTTCTAGGGTAGCTCTTTAACTTCAACATATCCTGGATAAAATATCCCCCAAGAAAATCTACCTCCTGTTGCTCTAAACAACTTCCAAATAAATATTTTAGTGTTCTACATACCTTGATATCCAAAAGGAATTAGATGATGCCAGAATGCCTATCACTAGACAGGAATTGGTTTCTTGCCTCTCTTGCTCTTATTTAAATAGTTCTGCTTTCTAGGTTGCTGTAAATTTCGAGTATGAATTCATTCTTAAAATATAGTTTCTGGACCTAGAAAGCTGTTGTGGGGGCCTGAAACGCTGGGATCACATGACCTAACAGCCACATGGATGCACCAAAGAACATGAATAACTTGGGGAAAAGCAGGCAAAGGATTTGTCTAGAGGAAAACTGTTCCGTTAGGAAAGCTGATGACGCACACCTGGAAATATATGTCCTAGTCCCCTGTCAGCTGATGAGTTAGATACGTGAACAGATGCTTGATTCTTCCAGTGTAAAAATGACATCAATTGCTATCACATAGTGTAATATAGTGATCAGCTGCCATTGAGATTCTACTGCCAGCTGAGATTCTACTATTGAAATCTAGCTTGGTGGGTCCTGACTACTAGTTGCCATCAGTGGTCTGGAACCATGTGAGTATCGTAGAGCAAGCAGCTCCCCTTCCGGAAGATTGCCTTCCTGTCTCACTAAAGTAGAACTCTGAAGAGCTGGATAGGCATCTTGTCTGATATGAGTCAAGTTAAGCTTCATTGTTAACAAGGAAATGGTGGGGAATTTCTAAGCTTCATAAAATTGCCCAGAGAAAGTTCTACTCTTACAAGAACTACAGCAAACGCAGCACTAATGTGCTAATCACCACACCACAAGATTAAACAGCACAGTAACTTCTGTGTCAGCAGGAAGTAGCGCTGGCTTCCTGTTTCCCCTTGCAGCTTCTCACTGCAGCGGCAGGAGGGCACGAGGCAGGTTCTCTATGATCTGGGCAGACTGGTAAAGGAGGAGTCCTGGAGCCCTCAGTGATTTTTTTTCAGGCTTTTATTGAGCTTTCTGCACAACTAGCAATGAGGCAACCAGGTACATGGCAGGCAGGGGGCCCTGGGAGCCAGGAGGCAGGACTACCGGCCCCAGCGAATCTTCACTCTCTTTGGGCTCTCTGGTTGTCTCATGGTCTCTGCTATGCTGCTGCTGCTGCCGCCGCCGCCATCACCATCTCTGATGCTGCCCTTATAGGGCTAGTCTCTCAGCCCAGGTGTGTCCACTTGTGCGGGCCCACGCCCTACTTCAGGTGCCCACCATCAGGTACGCGTGCAGGATCGCAGGGGTCTGTCATTGATGCTAATGGCAGGAGGGTGGAAAAATCTGACAATTTCCATTTAGCCTACATCTTCTCACGGTGCAGCTTCTCTTGTCGTCCACCACTCCTCTAGTTAAAACCAAATTGAAGTTAACGCTCTCCTAGAAGACTCCTCCTATTAGGTGGGGGAAAGCCATACAAATTCATTGCAGAACTAGGACTGACAGCAATGCTTATTACTGCGCCAATTTTAAAAAACAATGATTCAAATAGATGTGGGAAATCAGGACAAGGGTTATGGTCATCATCTCATTAAGAGTTCTTGTTTCCAAATAGGAAGCCTCTCTTCAGACTTGGTGAGCGCTCTGAGGTGCTTAATGTGCTGTAGGCACTCAACAAAAATTAAATTAACATATCAAGGCATCGAAGGGAAAATGCATTTTTAGACATAAGAGAACACAGCTGTGTTTGGGGTCTGTTGACTATCTCAAGTTATTTTGAAAGTGTTTTGTTTTGGTAATACATTTGGCAAGTTTTCTTCCCCTTCATTTTTATACCCGTGTGTATTTAAGAGAGAATTTAATCCATATGTTCCTGATTCAATTATTCTTGACTCATCCCAGTATTGCTTTGTAAAAGCAATTTGAATGCCAAGAATTTTGCAAGTTTCCTAACAAACTCTGAAGCTTTTGTTTTTTTCCAAGAACTAAGAAATTTGCTTTTGTTCCTCCAACATTCTGAGTATTTCTTTTTTAAGGGCACACAGGGACTTTCACTTATCATTGTATTTAGTTACAATTTGGGATGATGAGTGGCAAAATGATGACATGAACAGAAATGCACTAAATGTTGTTTTTTTGCTTTTACTCTTACATAACCATCCAAAAAGACATTGACACCCCCCAAATTAGATTGCTGCAGAAATCGTTAAACTCTTGAAAGCTCTCTTCTTGAGCCAATTCAATTTAAAACATTGAACATCAAGAAAGTGCAGGTCACTGTTCTCACAGAAAGTAGCTTCTAGATTATTTGCCCCAGTCCCGAATTAAGTGACCCTACCTGCCTATCCCATCACAAACCACAGGGGATGGGGGCCTTTGGCATCGTGATGAGTGTTAGATTGGGTGGGCACAGAGCTCAAGTGGGCTTTGCCAGAGTCTTCCTGTTGGCAGTCTGAATTGGGAGGAAAGTTGAAGAGGGGAGGGAAGGAGGAGAAGAGGCAGGGAGGGAGAAAGGGAGGGGAGAGAGAAAGAGAATGAGGAGGAGGAAAAAATGTGAGTTAGTCTGTGACACAACTTTTTTTTTTAAAGATTTATTTATGCACATAAGAGTTGGGGTACAGGCAAGAGGAGCGGGAGGTGAGAGGATTCATCAGAGACAGAGTGGGGAGCAGAACAGGCAGATCGACTGAAACACACTGCAGGAGAGCTCTGCTGTGCCATGTAGGTCCCCTCCATGGCCGGAGATTGAACTTGCACTGCTGTGCTGCAGATGCTTCACAGTGTGGCGCTCAACCCGCTGCACACCAGGGAGGCCCCTGTGACAACTTTTATCTGTTGTGTCTGTACCACATAAACTGAAGAGCTGAGAAGGGCTGCTCTGCTCTGTGCCACAATCTATAGATCCAGGTCAATAAACAAGCATATAAAAATAGAATGAACCAGAAACTGCATTGTTTTCTTCTAAATTCCACTATAATCAGCACATTTTAGGATCTGAGAAAGTCAGTATGTTTTGTAATCTAGTTGTTGAAATCAACAGAGATACTAATTTTTCTTAAGGGAGTAAAAAGGGTCTGGTTTCATGTATACAATAGACTGCATAAGGAAATATTGAGAATGTATTTAAAGATTAGTTTAATTAGAAGTATAAAAAATTACAATTAAAAGAAAGATGTTAATTTCTAGAAGCTAAGATTGTGAAAGTGCTAGAACCAAGCTCTTTGGAGGTGGCTGAGTCTAGTTTCTTCAACGTTAGTTCATTATTCAATGGACACAGTTATATTTTAAAAATTCCCACTACTAGAAAGGTCACATGGAGCAAGTGGATGGAATTCTAGAGAAGAGAAACCTGGCAAGAAAAAGTGAGGCATTTAAATTTCTCATTAATTCCTCATCATTATTGCCATCATTACCACAATCATTCTGCTTCTTAAGCCACCTCTTAACGAAGTCAATGTACACTTTTAGTAATATGATGTCCTACCAATGTGACATATGAAATGGCAGAGGTACACTTAAGGAAATTATGAGTGAAGCATAGCATATGTGTTTTGTCATGTCTTTATCCTAGAGAATGCAGATAGATTCATGACTAGAAATGGGAATCTCGAAAAAGCATCTTGAAAAGATTGTGTCATAGATTGTTGGATAGTCCATTTGCAAAACTAAGGAAAGGAAATCATGATCACAAAATTGTTGATAGCACAGAGTGAGGAAGAATTCATTTTATGACAGAATCAGGTTCCAAAATAGACTGAACTAAGTCTAATAATGAAAATGAATAGGGATGGATGTAAAAGTTTTGTATGTGATCTGAAAAACAGTTGCAAAGAGTGACATGGGTGGGATCAGTTTCTGGGAAAGAGGTCACAGGGAGTCCATGGTGGAAGAATAAAGGATTCACTCTGCTCTTCAGGCCTCAGCGGGGGCCTGTGTTCCACTCAAGGAGCCATTTTTTAAAAAAAGATTTATTTTATTTAATTATATATACAAGAGCTGGGGTGTAGACCAGGGGTGCAAGGTGGATGGATGGTGGTGGTGGTGGGGGTGGAGGGGGTAGTTGAGAGGATTCACCAGAGACAGAGTGGGGAGCAGAACAGGCAGATTGACTGAAACACACTGCTGAGGGGAGCAGTGGACGAGGCAGGAGAGGTCTGCTGTGCCATGTGGGTCCCCTCCCTGGCCGGGGATTGAACTCATGCTGCAGTGGCTGCAGATAGCTCGATAGTACTAAGACTTAACCCCCTTGCGCCACCAGGGAGGCAAGAAGTCATATTTTAAGAATACCGAAAAATCTGTGAACATCCAGAGGAGACACAAAGCAGCATGAGGAAAATCTTCAAATACTTGAAAGCCTCACATGGGAAGAAAACTGAATTTTTTCTTGTAGAAGTTCAGCTGGCAGACAGAGGACAGTGGTCTAGAGAGCCAGGTAAAGGGAAGAGCTGTCGATGAACCACAGGTGTTTCGGTGGTGGGTGCACTGCATGGCGACACTGCATGGGGAGATCCTAATGTTACCTCTGTTAAAAAAAAAAAAAAGATAACAATGTAAGTTTTACAAGTATAGAAAATATACTCAAAACAATAAAGGACAGTATTATAAAAGCCAATGTTTATTTTGAGGTTTCTGTATGCTAAACTATAGTAAATATGTTAATAATTAATATTGGATAATAAAAGTATTTTAATATCAATTAAATTTATGATTGAATTTATAATTATTATAGTACACAGGTAATTTTATTCTGACAAGACTAACTGATGTGCTGCAATCCACTATTCTCTAAAAGTTCTATTCCCTTCCAGTGGGACATTAATGTATATTGTCTCTAAGCGTAATTTACTGAGTCAGGATTATGAATTTGGAAGTTTGAAAAAACACATTCCAAGATGTCACCAGTACTTCAATCTGATTCTTGTGGTGGTAGGGTATTTTCACTTTTTATTTAATCTTTTATGTCTTTGGTGATTTTTTTCTTTTTTACAGTGAACCTATATTACTATTTTAGTTTGAAATAAGTACTTGTATTACTTTCTTCTGTGGAAAAGAAAAGGATCTATGAATGGGTACCCCCAAATATGAATGAACTATTTCTAGATGATTCAAGTTCTTTCAGAAATTATAATTTCTGAGAATATTTTTTCCTGAAAAATCTTAATGTTCTTATATAATTTCCCGTTTCCACTGAATTAAAGAGTCGGTATATTGAAGAACGGCGATCTGAGAACAGTTATACTCCCATTCCTCTGCACCACCACCTTTAAAGCCTTCCCCATCTCACCGGTCTTGTGGCTTCAATCGTTAGACGCAAATAAAACCTACTGGATCTCCGATCCTGGGAGAGCAGTTCCACTGTGTACTAGATCTCGCGGCCCCTGAAGGCCGGTTGTCCCACAAGATGACCCCGTCCCGCCAAGGAAACGCTCCCCTTAGAAACGCCACTAGAGGGCGCAGCCTCACTTTACAAACGCGCTTGGTCCCTTTACAGTCTCAGCCCGGCAGCTGTCCATAGACACAGGTCAGACACCCTCTACACAAAACAGCTCTCAACCCTTCCATCCTGGGAAGGACATTCACAACGCATCAACCATCTCCTCCAGGGACATCTTGTCTGACCTCCAACTGTAGTAGTCTATAGTCTTGAGGTTGAGTCTTGGGTTAAGGGCAACACAACCCTTTGCCCTTTTGAGATATCTGATTTTTTTTTTATTAATTATATTTGACATCATTTGTAGTCCCCAGGGAGTACCCACCACCATTTCACCGGTGCACCATCACCTCAGTCTCTTATGCATCCTCTGCCCTCATCCCCGTCTTTGCCCTCTCCCCTTCCCCTCCCCCACCATGGTCCCTTTGGTTTATCCTGGCTTTTTGGTCTTGTTGAGTTTTTTTGTTTACTTTTGGTTATAATTGCCCAATCCCTTGAGCTTATTCTTTGTTGTTGTTGTTTTTTCATATTCCTCCTATTTTTAAATATCAGTTTTGGCTGGGTGGCCTGCCGCCTCGGTTTGGGAAGTGAAAGTAGTTAACAGCTATCTTCTTGGGGTCTCTAGAAACAGATACGGAAGAAACCCCTGATGCACGGAGACTCACATACCCATAGGTCTGCTATGCATTGCTAAAGAATTATTGGCATTTTACAACTGGAGAGAAGCAGAACAATTAGAGACAAAGCAGGAACTGATTGGACACGGAGAGGAGAGGCTACATTTATTCATTCCTGAATAATTACTCCCGGAGTCACAGCTCTTAGTTGTTTCAGAAATAGAAGATTTGCTCCCTAACAGCTAAAAAGATCAAAAGTCTAATTTCCTTGTCAGGGAGATTATAAATGACCTTTGTGCACACAAAGATGTGTGTGTTCACGTGCGTGTGTGTTTGTGTATGTATGTAACCTCATGTATACAAACAACAGGATTTGAGGTTTACAGAAACTCTGCCTGTACTTCTGTATAAACAGAATTTTCCGTCTTTACAAAGAGCTAAAAAAATATTCCAGGCAAACCTGGAAAATCTGTTTTTGTCTAAAACCTCTTAGAGTACACTCTCAGGGATTTATGATGTCTGAGAAATTTTATACCTTGAGACACTGAAAGCCAAGATGGACAAAAATTAGAAGGAGTAGTTAGAAAGAATTCTACCTCTATATACTATTCCACTCTAAAGTTGTTATTTAATATGGGACTAGGAAAATACATAAGGGAGAGAAATGTTTTTAACCTGTAGAGTTTATAGCGAGGTGGTATGACAGGGAATAAGGGCCAGGGAAAAAGGACAGGGAGCAGGGCATGGACCTTAAGAGAGGTAAGACTAAAGGGAGAGCAGCCTGGAAGTCTCGGCAGTGCAAGATCATCCTGAGCTGACTTCTCAGACATCTGGGTTCAAGTCCAGGCATAGCCACTATCGACGATGTAACCTTGTTCCTTCTCTCTGAGTTCATTGCCTGACCTGTGACATTGGAATGCTAGTAATGCATATTTTTAATACTGTTATCATTAGAACTAAATGAAAAAAATCACTGTTCAGAAAATGCTTAGCACCTGTCATAGTAGGGTCTCACCGCTCTCAGGTAACTCTTAGTACCCAGTAAGTACCCAGTAAACATTGGCTATAAGTTCATTTGAATTCAGCACTATCTAATAGAAAAATAATGGGAGCTAAACTAATATGTAGTTTAAATTTTTCTAGTAATCATGTTAAAAAGGTAAACAGAGGAGATTAATGTTAACACTGTATTTTAGTCAGCCCCTCCAAACATTATCACTTTAATGTATCATCAGTTTAGACGATGAGTAAAATATTTTATATATTTTTTCTTTTTTTTTTTTTTAAGATTTATTTATTCATGCATACAAGAGTACAAGCCAGAGTCGTGGGAGGTGAGAGGAATCACCAGACAGAGTGGGGAGCAGAACAGGTAGATGGACTGAAACACACTGCTGAGAGGAGCAGCGGGGAAGGCAGGAGAGGTCTGCTATGCCATGTGGGTCCCCTCCCTGGCCGGCAGCAGGGATCGAACTCGTGCTGCAATGGCTGCGGTTTGCTTCACAGTGCGTTGCTTAACCCACTGCGCCACCAGGGAGGCCCTTTATATATTTTTTCATACTAAGTCTTTGAAATCCAGTTATTATTTCACACTCTCAGTCCAGCACAACTCAGACTGGACACATTTCAGATACAAAAGAGCCACCTGAGGCCAGTGGCTACTGTACTGGACAGTGCTCACCTCTGTACTGAATCCCAGAGTGACCGCTAACTGCACGAAACTCATTTTGCTAGTCATAGACTTCAGATGGAAAACCTACTGATACTCTGCCATTTATCATGTTTTGTAGAAGAGCAACATATGAAACATTCTTCAATATAAGGGTGAAGTAGAGTTGACCCTTAAACGAGGGGTTTAGAGTGCCAGTACCCCCCCAGCAATAGAAAATTCGTGTATAACTTTTGACTCCCCCAAAACTTAATTAGCAATAACATGATGTTGATGAGAAGTAACGCTATTAATATAACTGTTGATGAACACATACTTTATATGTTGTATACCATATATTTTTATAAGTATGCTAGAGGAAAATGTCTGAGACATTAAGAAAAATGTCATTAAGAAAACTATAAGAGGGCCTCCCTGGTGGCGCAGCGGGTTGAGCGCCGCGCTGTGAAGCATCTGCGGCACCGCAGCACGTGTCCAATCCCCAGCCAGGGAGGGAACACATGGCGCAGCAGACCTCTCCTGCCTCGCCTGCTGCTCCCCTCAGCAGTGTATTTTAGTCAGTCTGCCTGTTCTGCTACCCCCTCTGTCTCTGGTGAATCCTCTCCCCTCCCACAACTCTGGCCTGTACCCCAGCTCTTGTATGCAGAAATAAATAAATCTTAAAAAAGAAAACTGTAAGAGAAAATACACTTACTGTACCTTATCAATACTTAAGTTTTTTTAAAAAAATACTTAAGTTCACATCAGCAGTTGACAAGATAATTTGAGGATAAGTAGATCCAAGGATTTCAAACCTGAGTTGTTTTGAGTCAAATTTAACTCCCTCTCCCCATGCCCCACACCTCTGAAACCTCATGTCAATGATGTGAAACTAGGACTGGATTTGTTTTCTGTATTCCCCAGGTTTTAGATGATTTTATTACTGTTCAATAGTATAGAGAATGTGTTCTGTTTACTCAAGGGTCTTTCTAGAACCCAGAGGCTGAACTTTACTGCTGGCTGTCACAATTAAAGACTTCCACACTTCTTCAAGTTTACTCATTTGAAGATGACCCAAAAAAGAGAAGGGGATTAAAAAGGGGGTGGGGGGGTGGGGTTAAGGGACTTTCTACTCATGAATATTGGTGGAAACCAGCAGATGGCAGCAGAAGACTTTGCACAACTAAGTTTCAGCCACTGGGCCCAAGGGGAGAATAGCTGAAAATGATCAGTCCCTTGAGTCTGAGAGAAGCAGTTGGGTCAATGTTTGATCTTTGCCTGGCATTATGAGCTAATTCTAGGGTGGTGGTTATGAAGTTGCAGTGGAAGTGGGGGTGGAATTCCAACATACATCTTTGTCTTCATTTGCTTAACACCTTTGGAACTGCCTTTTAGATGGTTTTCACATTTACTTCCTCAGCTCAAAAAATCGTTCATATGACTTGAAGCATAGAATTCAGATGTGCTTGGAATAATGTACACTTTCAGCTATTAAAACATATTTATTGGGTTTTTTTTTAGCAGTCATTTTAAATCAAGCATAAAGCCATTAGCTTTGGTAAGTTTTATAAAATGTTTGACTTGTGCAAGTTGAGGAAGACTTATTTTGCAAAATATGAAACTTTATTGAGTAACATTCACATTAGGCAAGGTTTTGAATTTCAGTAAGTCTATGGCTTCTTCATTTTCCTTAATTAAATACTTTTGTTCAGAATGTGCCTTCTCAGAAGGTTGTGTGAGTCTGAAATAATTACATGGGTCAGTTTTCCCTGCTGGTAAAAGGCATATAGTTGCTTAAACTTAGATTGATTAGATAATATTTATGTAATTAGATTATCATAATGGGTCGTTATTTTTGGCAAGCTGATAAGCAATAGTACATGTGAGTTTCCTTACAATGTTTTTGAGATGATAAAATCCTGGAAAGTAGTAAGTAAAAACTAGTTTGGGTCAAAAAAACATAGAAAATAATGGAGGATTTTTACTTTTGTTTTTTATTATATTCACTCATTAATTTCTCATTCTTATTTTCATTTCATTAAATATTTGCTGAGTTTCTATTAAGTAAAAGGCACTTTGCTGGCCATCACGGAAATAGGGAGGTAATCTTATTTCAAAAACTTAATACTGGTTGGAGTTTACTTGAGGATGTAGCTTTTAAAGTGGATTTTAAAAATAGGTAGATTCGGGCCTCCCTGGTGGCGCAGTGGGTTAAACAACGCACTATGAAGCAAACCGCAGCCACTGCAGCACAAGTTCAATCCCTGCTGCCGGCCAGGGAGGGGACCCACATGCCACAGCAGACCTCTCCTGCCTCGCTCGCTGCTGCCCGCTGCTCCCCTTGGCAGTGTGTTTCAGTCTGTCTGTTCTGCTCCCCACTCTGTCTGGTGAATCCTCTGACTCTGGCCTGTCCCCCAGCTCTTGTATGCATAAATAAAATAAATAAATCTTAAAAAAAAAAAAAAAAAACAAGAACTTCCCCAGAACTGAGTGGATTTCCCTGATTTAAAAAAAAAAAAAATAGGTAGATTCATCAAAATGAATAAAGACAATGTGGTGCCCCGGCCTGCGGGGCAACAACGAGGGCACGCGGGAACCACCTAAGAGAATGAGACAAACAAGGAATGCAAAGAGCGGAGGCAAGACAGGATTCTGATCAAGCCTCCAAAATTTTATTTTTGAACAGTGGTATATGAGTGCTCAGGAGGGCTACGGGGAGGAGCAGGAGGAAGAGTTATTTCTGGATGACTGGCTGGGTTTTGGGTACTTGTCCTTTGCTGGTTGGGGGTTCGAGAGTGGGAGGGCTATGATTCCGGTGCGCTCCTTGTTTTGGCTTCCTTGCTTATCCAAGAGATACGGCCGACCAAGAAGTGAGACTGGACTTTTTATTCTTATGGCTCCCGACAATGTGGTATATCCATATAATGGAATATTGTTCAGTCATAAAAAAGAAAGTCAAATATATGCCATAATATGATTAGACCTTGGAAATATTAGCTAAGTGAAGTAATTTAGACACAGTAGGACAAATATTGTGTGATTCCACTTATATGAAGAACCAGAACAGGCAAATTTATAGAGACTTCTGGGGTGTGGCAAGAGCTGGGAAGAAGAAATAGGGAGCTGTTGTTTATTGGGTGTAGAGTTTCTGTTTGGGATGATGAAAAAGTTCTGGAAATGGATATAGTCATGGTTGTCCCACACTGTTAATGTACTTAAGGTCACTGATGTGTACACTTACAAGTAGTTGAAGTGGTAAATTTTAGGTTATATATATTTTACTACAATGAAAAAGATGAATAAAAATTGTGTAAGCATTCACAGGGTTTTCTGGACAAAAGGAACAGTATGATAAAAAATTCAAAGGGCAGGAAAGAGCGAGAGGATATTTTTGGGCAGAAACTGTCACATATCAGAAAAACTCCCTGATGCCTCATGTGAACTTTTAGCAACAGCAGCTAACAGCGGAGACAGAGCAGCTCTGGGAGAGAGCACGTGAGCAGTGGAAGCTGGGCTGAGCACAGACAGGTAAGTAGTCCAGTCATGCTATCTTCAGGAACCTGGGCCTTAGGTATAGGTCAAATAATTGAAGGTCAAGTTCAGTGAGCAGAGTACTGTGCTGGGAAATCGAGTTGTCAGTCCAACGCAGAAGTCAAGAGGACTGTGCCGGAGACAGTTTGAATAGTCAGAGGTGGGGGGGGGGGGGGGGGGGCACCGGGGGGGNGCAGAAGTCAAGAGGACTGTGCCGGAGACAGTTTGAATAGTCAGAGGTGGGGGGGGGGGGGGGCGGTCACCGGGGCTGTCTGAGCAAACGCAGCACAGAGGAAGCAAAGACCAGAACAAGCCGCCCAGTAGGCGAGGAGCTGGTTTAGAGGAGAGCTGGCAGGGTGCAGGCTTGCTCCTGGGGTCCAGGCGCCCAGCACCTAAAGGCATTGAGGACCGTAGGTGGGGAGGGCAGCGCTCGGAGCCGCGGGGACGCTCAGGGAGGCAGACACTGACCACCAGGAGGCAGGAGCGAGCGCCTAACTACACCAGGGGCTGGGCGAGACGTTAGAACGTGTCTTTCTGAAGCTCAAGACCAAGGCAGAGGAATGAATGGGATTGACTGGATATGGGAAGGAGATGGAATTAAAAACAGGTTGGGGGCCAGACTGAGGGCAAATTTAATGCCAGGTTTAAGAGTTTGAATTAAATTCCAGGAGTAATAGGAAGATAGAAAATGCTTGGTAGGTAAATGATATAAAGAAAACATCCACTTCAGAAGATTAATCCCTCATGTAGGATGGTTATTCAAAGAAAGTCTGTAAGGAGTTGGGAGTGGGGAGCGGGGGAATAACGGCCAGAATGAGGATGGTCAAAGAGAATGGAAGATTCAGAAGTAGAAGTCACTTTTTTTTTTGTTGGGGAAGAGGGAAGTAGATTGTAGTTCTGTTTTCTAGGTTTAAATTTATTGCAGTCATTTAAAAAATAAATGTAAAATGTACTGGTTTAGCTTTCATTAAGATATTATAGTCATAATTTGAAATCTGGAAAATCAAAACACGACAGAACAGAAAATGATCTCAGTCTTTCTTGTACCTGCCATCATCATCGCTATTGAAATCTTGCTCGATTTTCTTGCAGTTCACTTTTCCTACCTAGTTATTTGTTGTTTGCTTGTTTGTTTCACATAATTGTGATTGTTATACTCATGATTTTATATCAGTTTTCCACTTAATGGGGTGATATTGTCTAATGAGAACTGGCAGAATATAGTGGTTAATAATATATAATAATGATAATATAATAATAGTGGCACAGACGTCACAGATGGTCACCTGGATTCAAATCCTAGCACCTGCCATTTACCTATGGTGTGACCTTCTCTCTTTGTGCCTCAGTTTCCACAGCTACAAAATGGTGGTAGCAATCTTGTCAGATGTTGTGAAGAGCAGATGAGTGAACACATGGAAAGCCCTTAGCCTCTGGCTTAGAAGGAAGTATTATGGGATAGGTGCTTCACTAAGTTGTCAACTTAGATATTTGGGGGGGGGGGGTTTCCTCAGAAGAGAAAGGAAGGAATTTCACAAAAGTAAGTGGTATTGATGTCATTTTTGGAGTCAGTGGGTTTGGAGAGCAGGGCTCTTGAGTTCACTCTGGGAAGGTTTCACCAGAGCTCCCTGTTCAGCAGCACATGGCGAGTTCTCAGGCGAGTTTCTCCACGAAGCAGAGACATTACTTATTTTAAAGAGCAGTTTTATTAGGAAAAGGGACAGAAGAGTCAAGGACACTTGCATAGACACAAGCGGGCAGGAAGAGCTGCCCCAAAAGGTACAGGTTTGCTGAGAGAGGCCTGCGTGGTTGCAGGCCGATGGCCTTGAGGAGAGCTGCCCCCGCTGAGGGAGGTCAGTGAGGAGAAGCCCCAGCATGGTGCAGGTCACGGGCAGGCAGGAGGCTGCTGCCCTGCAGAGGAGAGAGCTGGTGAAGAGAAGCCCCTGCATGGTCACAGGTGGGCAGAAGGACTGCTGCCCTGTTGTGGGGGCAAAATTAGGCTTTTACCATCTTTTGGTAGGGAGGGGCTCATCTCTGTGGGTGGAGGGTTTATTCCTTAAACTCCATGTCTTCACCTTCAGGTCTGTGCTCCTGACACTCCCTGCAGCATCTGATCCCTGTCTGGATGTTGAACTTCTAGACCTGGGTGTTGACCCCTAAGGGTCTTTGTTTGACTGGGTTAATGGCTTATGCGAATGCCCTCTACCCCTACCTCCTTGTGTGGTACTTGTTCCTGACTTTGTGGTGTCTCCTTCTCTATTCTTTATCCCCCATCATTATCAGTCACATTTAGAGGAAAGTGGGTAAAATGTCTGGGAGGTGGCAAAGAATCTAGTGACAGTTAATGTCATGAAAAAAAAAAAAAATTAGATCCCAAAAGAAAAGAAAAGAAAAAGAAGGAAATGGGACCAGGAAAAGTGAAAGAGCAGGTAAACAATTAGAAGAGAAAATAAGAAAAGACAGGAGAATTAAGGGAGTGTGTGATGGTGTTTTGTCATTAAGGACAGACTAAAGTGAAGGGGCAGCATCTTGGAGCTGGGGAGCCCCTGATGGGCCGCTGGCAGAGGTTACCCCTGTAACAGCCCTGTTTTCTTCCGGATAGAGCCTGGAAAGGGAGACAGGATGACACAGCTCTGTTTCTCCCATCTCTTCTTTTTTCCAGTCTTTCCACCACCCCCACCCCAAGGCCTTTTCTCCTCTTTCCTTCCTCCCTGGAGCTCTGCTAACTCTAGGGTTGATTAGGGTTTCCCTGCACCAGAGCAGAAGGGAACAGCCCATCAGAGAGAGACAGGTTGATGAAAGGCAGTGATAGAGGTGGGAAGGAGTCAGGCAACCTTCCAGCATAATCCTGCTTTGCATGTCAAAAGATGACAACTGCCTCTCCTTCAGGAGCTGGGTTCCTTTGATAACAGCCCTCCTCTCCTTCCAAGTTTACAGACACCTCAGAACAACTAGGGCAAAGGTCTGATTGAGCAGCAAAAAGAACGCCTGTTCATTTTCACAATAATGCCAGGTTCCTTATTTCTCAAAGATAAGGGAGCTTAAAAGGTTGAAGAAGGTACAAGAGAAAAGGACAGGAACAGAGGCCAGGCTTAGAAAAGAGAAATGATAATTTTTGAGCAAATAAAAAAAAACTGAAAATGCACAGCCAATTTGAAGTTGGGTGGAGGATAGTGGAAGGAGTGTAAAATAACTTTAGTCAGGAGCGCAGACAGGATCATTGTGCTAAAGTGCATGAACTCTGGGCACCATAGTTCCAATCCCAGCTGGGTCACTTGCTGGCCATGAAATCTTGAGAAAGTTCCTTGATTCCTCTGTGTCTCAGTTTCTGCACATGGGAAAACTGTGATAACTGTTACAAGGCAAAGGGTCGAAAAGCTCTCATGGGTCTTGACATCTCATTGGGTCCAGCCATCTGCAGTTACAAATACAAAGAGAAAATTAGAGTCTTTAGGATAGCAAAAGGAAAACACACTATTTTAAAAGGAAAGGGAGAGGGAGGAGGTCCAGTTACCTGCTAGGGTACCAGGCAGAACTGCAGCTACAGCTGGATAATGATTATGATGATGATGATATAGGAGCTGGCCAGGTGTGGCAGGTCTGCACCTCTCACCACTTCATATCCAGTTATTTAGATTGTAACTTGTCTTACATAGTTGTGATCATGTTATACAAATAATGTTGTATCAGTTTTTCATTTAATATGGTGCTATTTTCTAATGCATTCGTCTTTGTGGGTGAAGAGGGAGTCTGGGAAGGCGGGGTGGCTCTCTCTCTCTCTCTCCCTCGAATTTCACGTTTTATTTATTTTTTAAAATTTTATTTATATACTTTTGACATCTTTCAGCACTTCTAACTTCAAAGAGACAGTCCTTTAAAGGCTCCCAAGATGGCCGCACCGCTCTGCTCCCTTCCTAGCAGCCCCCTCACTTAGGATTTCAGAAACTCCTGAGTTGAGACCAGCAGGCCTTGCAAGCTGCCTGTAGGGCCCCGTTGCCTTCACTGTCTGGGAAGCTCCACTCTAACAGAAGTTAATAATTTCTACTTGATGGGCCTCCCTGGTGGCGCAGTGGGTTAAGCAACTCACTATGAAGCAAACCGCAGCCACTGCAGCACGAGTTCGATCCCTGCTGCCAGCCAGGGAGGGGA
>JAGFMF010011610.1:2331515-2384342 GCA_019455555.1 Galemys pyrenaicus | reverse complement strand
GCTCTCTGTGGTGAATCCTCTCACCCCGCCCCCACACCTCTGGCCTGTACCCCAGTGCTTGTGTGCATAAATAAATAAATCTTTAAAAAAAAAAAAAAGTTTAAAAAAAAATAATAATTTCTACTTGATTGTCTCCTTATGAGGATTAGCATGGCAATATCTATGTGTTAACAATTCTAGATAGTTTAATTTATGTTGATTTATTTTAATTTTACTCCATCAGACCTTTAAAGGCGAGTCAGATAAACTTGGGAAAATCAGGGGCAGAGTCAAATCCATCTAGCAGCTGCTGACAGCGAGATCCAGGGAACCCAGCATTAAGCGCCAGGGACGCTCAGGTCTGCTGTATTTTTCTTCCACCCCCTTATCACCTTCAGAGGTATTATGAGCAGCCTTCCACCACTAAAAACCAGTGTCAGAGAACAGGGATTTGATATGTATTGTTCATGATTAATACAACAATTTTTTTTTAAAGATTTATTTATGCATACAAGAGCTGGGGTTACAGGCCAGAATCGTGGGAGGTCAGAGGATTCACCAGACAAGAGTGGGGAGCAGAACAGGAAGATTGAAACACGCTGCTGAGGGGAGCAGGGGGCGAGGCAGGAGAGGTCTGCTGGGCCCTGTGTGTCCCTCCCTGGCTGGGGGCAGGGATCGAACTCCGTACTGCAGTGGCTGCGGTTTGCTTCATAGTGCAGTGCTTAACCCACTGCGCCACCAGGGAGGTCCCCAATACAACAATTTTATAAGTAAATAACCAACTTAAAATACATTAACTTGTAGCACAGCTTGTTCAGAATGGAGCCTGAGTCCCAAAGGGACTCTGCTTAGTCACAACCATCCAAAAGAATGGGACAGCAGTGGTGACGCGGAAGGGACTGTGGAGAGGTCAAGCAGCAGGTGGATGACAGGAAGGAGGAAACGGGGGCTAGGAGTTCAGCCTGCAGAGATGGGCGCAGCAGTCTCAAATGTTCACGGAAGGAATTAATGGGACCCAGGCCAGGAAAACACATTTTTACAAGTTCTGTTTCCATTCTGCATCTCCTCTGACAGTTTGCTCTCAGTTAACTACATTAGTCTAGATTAAAATATGTATTAAGTTGTAATAGTCTTATTTATTTACTCTATTCCATAGTTTTTCTTATTATATTTCTCCTTTCATTTGTATTTTTCTCAATGAAATTTTTGGGATTAGTCTGTTTTGGTGGGGAGTTGTCTCTTGAAAGAATCCCCTTGGAATGTATTTGTTAATTTAAATTACATTCTGGCTTCTAATTTCTTCATTCATAAGTCATTACTTTGTTATTTCTGGACCTTTGGGATTTTATTATTTTGTTTCTGAAGTCTACATTGAGCATTTAATGATTTAACAACCAAATAACTGTGCCGTTCCTTGAGACTGGCCATTCTGTGTGACCTCCCCAGAACTGGGAGCTCAGGACAGGGAGGGACAAAGGCAGGTCTCTGCTGACTGGCACCCCAGATGCTTGAAGTTTAAAGTAGCTCATAGCATCAACCCCCTTAACTGCAGTGACTTCCTTTGCAAACTTCACTTGCTTTGAAATCACCTCTCTTGTAATTTTAAAGACAGTCTTGCTTCATTTTCTCTGCCTCATTTCTGTAATCTCATCCACATGCTGTACCCGATACTGACTGTACCTCTGGCTGCTGTGCATGTCCCACTGGTGTGTTGCAGGCGAAGCATTCTGTAATGACAGAAAGCAGAGACCCTGCACATGCATAATTCTGGGTTCACACTTGAGTCCTGCTATCGTCGCCTCCTACGACCTTTGTCTGCCCATTTGACCCACAAGCCAGTCTCCTCGCCTATTAAATGGGTAGCGCCAGTTTCCAAGAGCAGTTGTGAGCAGTAAAAGAGATGATGCAGGTCAAAGATTTGTCACTTAAAGTTAATATTACTAATCTAATTTGTGACGCCTTTTTATAGGGCTTACATACAGATTTTTAAATGTCATCTGCACCCTATAACTAAGATAGGACAGTTATTATTTTTGGTTTATAATGAGGAATTATGAGACATAAAAAGATCAAAGGCAATTTCTGTGGATTAATGATAAGATTTGAGATTTCCAGTGTGCTTTTCTGAAAGGAGGTTAGCTTTTAGCAAAATATGAGAAATAATGGTTTTATCCCCTTACTTCTTACAGTATACAAATTCCTTCCCTCCTCTTTATTCCTCAGAGTCTTTATCCTCCCACTAAAATCTTTATAGATAAGGTTTAGCATATTCTGTTTCCCAGCAGGCATTTGTATTTTAGCAGTGAACTACTAGACCTGGCCATGGATATTTCCTTTGCTTGCATATTTCTCTTTCTGAACCCGCTGTCTCCTTACCCTTAGCTAAGTTTTGGGTTAACTCTTCAGAGCAAGGTGAATAATCTCACCCTGTTCCTTCTTTTCTAAAGATAAAATTATTTTAGTTCCTAAGGTTTGGGTACTTTCATTAAACATGTGCCTGAGTAAACAAATGCTTCAATTTTCTGATTCTCCAACTGGAAGTAGTTTTATTTGTGCCCAGGAATAGATTCAAAGTTCTGCTTTGTATTTCTGACTTTTTTTTTTAATTTATGCATACAAGAGCAGGGGTACAGGCCAGAGTCTCGGGAGGTGAGAGGATTCACCAGAGACAGAATGGGGAGCAGAACAGGCAGACTGACTGAAATACACTGCTGAGGGGAGCAGCAGGTGAGGCAGGAGAGGTCTGCTATGCCTTGTGGGTCCACTTCCTGGCCAAGGATCAAATTTGTGCTGCTGTGCCACGGATGCTTCACAGTGCGGTGCTCAACCTGCTGCACTACCAGGGAGGTCCTGTATTTCTGACTTTAAAGACACCCAGTAGTGGGCGGTCTAGAGAGTTCTCCATGTCACTAAGATTCTCTTGTGTATTTTTTTTTTCTGTGAGTTACTCCCTGGAAGGTGTGAGCTTCTAATGATTTTCAGGCACCCAGACCCACACCTCTCCACCTGGTATGTCTCCTTAATACTGTCTCACAGAGAAGAGCGGCTTTTTCTGCAAGGTTAACATTCCATGCAAATGCATGGCGGTGCACACTTGCTCTACAGTCATCACTCTTTCCTCGAATGTTTTTGATGCATATTCTGGAAGACTGACCAGGTCCTCCTAAGTGGTGCAGGGGTTAAAGTCTCAGTGCTATCAAGCTATCGGCAGCCACTGTGGCAAGAGTTTGATCCCCAGCCAGGGAGCTAACCCACATGACACAGCAGATCTCTCCTGTCTCGCTAATGCTCCACTCAGCAGTGTATTTCAGTAGACCCCACTGTTCTGCTCCCCATTCTGTCTCTGGGGAATCCTCTCATCCAGTACCTCTGGCTTACACCCCAGTTCTTGAATGCATAAATAAATAAAAAATCTTTAAAAGACTAATCAGCCACTTGAACACACTTAAAATGTATATAGCTCTCTAATTTAGCTATCTGGAACAAAAGTTAAACTTTTCACTGTAAATTCCTCTGTTAATCATGGGTAGATAAGTTCAGGGGGGAATTTGAGTCTAACTTTTATCACAGTAAAACAATAGCATTCCTTTATTTTGTCCCTACCTGGCTGAAATCCATGGCAGTTTACATTTCATGTGAAGCAAAAGTTCAAGTTCATTATTTGAACAGAGCAACTTCATCTCATTGTGGGAAGCTCATTAATTTCTAGTGGAAATAATCAGCTCAGAAAAGGATGGGTGGGATTCCGTCTTCCTCTTTTTCCTGTAAATTAAAGGAAAATGATCTTTGACTGAAAGATGACTTGGCAAGAAGTTTGACTCTCCAAAGGAAACCCCCTCTGAGGGCAGATCTATTAGGACTGCCAGGCAGGGAGGGGGCAGCAGACGGCCTGTCTGCATCCCTCTGTGCCAAACTTTGGCCATTGGCAGTGCTCTGTGCTGCACAGGTCATGGGGCAGTTTCCAGCAGGCTCGCCTCTCCCAGCTGCTAGCGGAGGGTGAGAGTTCGGTCACTCCACATCCTCTCCACCACCTGATGGGGTCCTTAGCATCAATTTTAGTCATTCCCCTGGTGTGTGGTGGCATCACACTGTGGTTTTCATTTCTATTTTATTGATGTTAAATGTCTTTAAAGTGTTTGCCATTTATATAACTTTTTTGGTAACGTGTCTCTTCAACTCTTTGCCCATTTAAAAAATTGAATTATTATTAATTTTCTTATTGAATTTTAAAGAATCCCTGATATATCCTGAATTTATGTAAGACCCATTATCAGAGATGTGATTCATAAATGTTTTCTCTCAGTTTGAGTTTTGTCTTCTGACTCTTATAGCAATGTCTTTCAAAGATTCGAAGGACTTCATTTTGATGAAGTTCAAGTTTTCAATTTTTTAATTTATGGATTATACCTTTGCTTAACACAGTGTCACAAAGATTTTTCACCTAGTTTTCTTTCAGAAGTTTTATAATTTTATTTTTATGTCTATGTTAACTTTTGAAGGAATTTTTACATGTGGCATGAAGTATGAATCAGTCAATTTTTAAATTTTTATTCAATTATTCCTGCATCTTTTGTTGGAAAAAAAAAAAAAACAACCTTGAACTAAATTGCCATTTTACTTTGTGGAAAATCAATGGGCCCTGTATGTGTGGCTTTTTATTTGGATTGTCTCTATCCAGTTCTACTAATCTATTTGTCAGATTCTGCTCTACTTTTACTCTTTTTTAAAAAAAGATTTATTTATTTATGCACACAAGAACTGGGGTACAGACCAGAGGTGTGGGAGGTGAGATGATTCACCAGAGACAGAGTGGGGAACAGAACAGGCAGATTACTGAAGTATACTTCTGAGGGGAGAAGTGGGCCAGGCAGGAGAGGTCTGCCTGTGCCATGTGGGTCACCTCCCCCCTGGAGGCAGGGATCGAACTCATGCTGCAGTAGCTGGGGTTTGCTTCATAGTGCGTTGCTTAACCCACTGTGCCACCAGGGATGGCCCTCTATTTTTACTCTTGAGTTTGTGTCTTTTGCATGAATAAGATAATAGAGGACCTTTTAAAGATAGTATCAATCAAACTGTTGGACAATTAATTGTTAGAGATCAATCAGTCATTATTGGAGGAATTTTCTAAATACAATTGATGTTTGGTTTTATGGGAACTTATTTTTAAATAATCAGCATTTAATCTATCTACAAGATGTCTCAAAAAGATAACTAGAGATGTAGGGAGGAGGCAAAGGAGCATTTGTAATTCTGAAAAAAAAAAAAAAAAAAAAATTCCAGTATAAAATAACATAATAGTGACTCTATTCTTTTTAACTAGAAAAAATACTTTTATTGGTTCACTGACACATTTATGACTGAGTTTGTCAAGAAAGCATATTTTAGCCTGAGCTTCAAAGATTTAAAAATGTTATTAATTTTCATTACATGTTTAACGTACACATTACTAGATAACTCCTTCAATATATAACATTAATGGCTATTAATATTGTTAATACTTTTCTGCTTTGTAAGAATGGATGTCCTGTGGGCCTCCCTGGTGGCGCAGTGGGTTAAGCAATGCACTATGAAGCAAACCGCAGCCACTGTAGCTGGAGTTCAATCCCTGCTGCCGGCCAGGGAGGGGACCCACATGGTGCAGCAGACCTCTCCTGCCCCACCCGCTGCTCCCCTCAGCAGTGTGTTTCAGTCAGTCTGCCTGTTCTGCTCCCCACTTTGTCTGGTGAATCCTGTCACCTCCTGTGACTCTGGCCTGTACCCCAGCTCTTGTATGCATAAATAAATACATCTTTAAAAAAAAAAAAAGAATGGATGTCCTGTAAAAGCGCACCCTTGGCTGTTCAAAATGAAAAGGAAAGAGAACTTATCTGAGCACTGGGCGTCAACAATGTGATGAACCAAATCTCCCTTATGCATGGTTAGTCCTTTGTATGTTTTACTTGTGCAATTCAAATACTATACATTTCCATGGAGTTGCCTGTTTTTAAAGAGATTTCCAACTTGTTCTGACACTTTGAATCTCTTGTTGGGGACCAAAAGTGATTTTGTGGCTTTCAAAGGCAAGAAAAAATTGGGATAATGAATGTAAAGATTGGAAAATAAGTGTCCAAGTGACTGTCTACTTCATTGTAATAATACATGACATAGGTTTTTCTGTGAATTCTTTACTAAGTTAGATTCTTTTAGACTCATGAGTAATAGCATGGTAGGACTTCAGTGGTTTATGGAAAAGGTAATATGACAACATGTTAAAACTGTAACAACTACATTCTTTTATAACCTGTTTTTACAAAAGTAAAATATGCTTCCTATTTGGGGAGGGGGAAAGGCGGTATGAAGGCTCACTTGCATTTGTCCTGAGAGATCTGAGGGTGATTGGGAGGCACTTCGCAGAGGAAGAGGGGCTGAAACTGAAGGGAAAAGATCTGGAAGATTTGGGGAGGGCAACAGTGTGTAAAGTGCAGGAAAGCAGGCACGGGCTCACTGCATGGAGGGAAAGGTGTTGAGAAATAGGCCAGTCATGGAGGAAATGATGCAGAGATGAATGAGGAAGAATGTGTATTAACAGGGAGTAGTAAAGGTTAGAGGAAATAATTCTAGTCTGGTGTCTGCTGCTTTCATTATGGTCCCAGCTGGATGAAAGGAATTCAACAGATGTTTTTAAAAAAAGAGAGGGAAAATGGGACAAACTGTGGGACTGTTCAAAAACAATTTGTTGTTTATAGTGAGTTCCCAAGAGGTCAGTTGCAGAAATCCAATCATAAGATCCATGGGATGGTTCCAAGAGGCAGTTTCACAAGGCTCACAGTGTTGGGCATGAAAGGGAAGAATTTGGGGCCTCCCTGGTGGCGCAGTGGGTTAAGCAACGCACCACTGCAGCACGAGTTCGATCCCTGCTGCCGGCCAGGGAGGGGACCCACATGGCACTGCAGACCTCTCCTGCTGTGCCTGCTGCTCCCCTCAGCAGTGTGCTTCTGTTGATCTGCCTGTTCTGCTCCCTGCTTTGTCTGTGGTGAATCCTCTCACCTCCGCCCCTACACCTCTGGCCTGTACCCCAGTGCTTGTATGCATAAATAAATAAATCTTTAAAAAAAAAAAAAAAAGGGAAGAATTTAAGGAGGGTCGATTCATGATCTATCAATTCAGGACTCTCTACAAGAAAGAAAATTGCTGGTCGAACAGTCACAATGCCAGCACGCAGGCCAAAGACAGAGACTGAGATTTCTTTTTATTCATGGTGTAGGAAATGGTTGCTAGAGACTATATAGTTATGTGTAGTGGTTAAAGTAAGACTCAAGCAAGAGAATGAACAGGTACAGGGCAGAAAAAGGGAATGGAGATATGAAGACTGGGGAGCAGACATTGAATGACTGTGGATAGATTTAAAAAATGCTTCTCCCTACTATCTGCCACTCATCAAGTATCAGTTAGCTTCATGTAGATCTACTGGTTTGACAAAACCTGGGGTGGAACTCACTTGGGGCTGGGTTAAGATGAAGCTACTCAGGGTTTTCTGATCACCTAACTGGGCGAGGGCTGATAATGTGTCTTTGGCTAAGGAGCTGCAGATAGAGTATAGTTCTTTGACATAGATCAGTAACATTCTTTGTCAGAAACCATCAGACCGGTTAACTCCTGAAGATCTGTCTATTCACACACTTCTCTAGTGTCCTCAAGGTTTTTGTCTGGCAAGAGAAATGACTGTGTGTTTTTGTGAAGATTAATTGAGGCATTCAGTACATATTTATGGAATGGGGGAACAAATGAATGACCCTTGACATTCATCAGCAAAGATCAGGTCTTTAACATGATTTTAAGTTGTTGCAGTAGGCTTCTTATAGTTGTTTTTGAATCCAGTCTTGCCTCTCTCTAATCTGTTTTCCAGAAAATCACCAGAATTTTCTAAAATATAAACCTTGTCCTGTCACTTTTTGACTCTTAGGAGGCTCCTCATAGCACCCCAGATGTAACAGTTTCTTTAGCATGACTTAGAAGGCCTTTCAGTCTTGGTGCATGTTTTACTTCTCTCTTCAAAAAGTTCCATAAATCTTAAGATGCCTTACCACATGTTAATTCTTCCTTAACAGGGTATATTGATTAGGAATTGAATTTTGCTGTCTGTAACACAAACCTAATTACATTGGCATAAGATCGTTCTTTTTTTTCCCTTCACATAACAAGAAATCTGGAAGTGGATGGTCCAGAGTTTGCTGAGCTGTTAAGTGTTTAAATAGACCCGCATTCCTACTAGTCTCCCATTCACCCCTGAGAGCTGTAACCATTTATGTCAACAGTGTTAACCGTTAGGATTGAGAACCGGGGCCACCTGTATCAACTGTAAGTTAAAAAGTGAGAATTTGGAAACAGAGACAGGATGTGGGAATGCCCAAGTAAGCACGCCTTAGTTGTTCTAGAAATCCTGGAAAGGAAAGACTATTACCAATAAGTCACCGTGCTATTGCTTAGGAAGTTCTTGCATATCCGGACATCTGAGGCAATAGTTTGCTCACCTTTAAACAGCAGTTCACTTGAGACTCAGGCTAAGACTCCCTCAAGGCCATGTTCTCCTTTTCTGTAACAAGTTCTTGTACACTCAGCAGTGCTTTTTCTTTTTACAGGTTGTGATAGTTGGGGGATTTCAATCCTACCCTAAGTCTGCAGCTGCTGGCCTCTTTGGCCTCACATGCTAACTCAGTCTTACCTTGTATGTGATTTGGACTGTTGACAGTGATTCTGCCAACACCACTCCAAAAGGAAAACCAAGAAATTGACCTCTCTGTTCTATAAAACTATACTCAGACTAGGATAATAACTTGGGGTGTGTGTGTGTGTGTGTGTGTGTGTGTGTGTGTGTGTTCTCTTAATACATCGTGGAGGGCTTGCACTTCCAATTTACATTTAGAAGGACTGGTCATTGACAGAAAATCTGGATGGAGTGAAATACCTTCAATGTTGTGTTTAGATCAGATCTATGGAAAATGGCCACTAATAACCATAATGTTTGCAACAGTTATGACAATATGTCTCCTATGCAATCCCTCTCTGGCATGGCCTCAACTCATGTATGACAACTGCAGATATGTTGGCTGCTTCCTGCATGGTGTCATTTCTTGCTCAAGGCAGGAGTTTCTCAAAGTTGTGGGATTTCTTCTGTGCTCGGGAATCCCCAGGCTGGGTCTGGTCCTGCTATCCCGACACCACATAGTGTCTAATGAAGTACAAGAGAGCCTGGAGGAAACTCCCTATCTCTGACCAAGATTGAGGTCACTTTCAGTCTTCACTAAACCTGTAATCAGAAAAAAAGAAATGGAAGGAATTAACTCCATGGAATGTGGATGCCAGAGAACTTTGAATTCTTATTTGTGGCTGATTGAGCTTCCCATGTTTATAAAGAACACATTTTCCTGCCCAGTTTCAGATCTAGCAAGTGTCTAACTGCAGAAATCTACATTGTATAGATTGCTGTCAACCAGTCCATCCATTACACCCCATACTAGAGGAGAGTACTGTTCATAGTCAAATTTATATCCTCTCAGATAATTTCCAATGCATTAAGAAATGTATGTGTAAACAAACATAAAATGACTATTGTAGAAATCATTAGAAATGAAATTTTAAAAAAATTTTTTCTGTAATTAGTTTATAGTGTTTTTCCTCGTCTGTACCAATATTTCAAATATTCTTTACAATCATTTCAGAGGTTCTATTGTTAAATGTACTCTCACCAGCTTAACTCAATCTGCTCTGTAAATAGTTTTTTTTTTTTACCATCTTTTTTCTTCCACTCCCCCTTTTGCTGTTTTAAGGAATCCTATAATAAATTTCTTTGATCCTAAGATTAGTTTCTAATAATTTTCATTATTTCAAAGTTTGCTAATGTGATCATTGAAACATAGTTTTTATTGTTGTCATTTTGTATTGTTGCAGTTTTTATTGTTGGAATTTTCTTAATATCAATGAGTTGAACGTATTTTAGTCTATTGACCATTAGCTTGACTTGAGATATACAAAGAATTCTAAAGATTTACTGTAAGAAAAAGAAAGTGTAGTATTTCATTAATATTTTTATATTGAGAATCAGTTGTTAAGCTTTCCAGAATTTTGTGAGCTGATTGTTAAACTTAGCCATTATTGAAAATTAAATAATACAAGTTTATAATTAAATAGATTACATTAAACAAAGGTAATAAATGGTTAGAGTTCATTGTGTTGTAATTACTTTACTTATTTTCAAGGTCCTGAAGTTATTTTTTTAGTGTCTCTATAATGGCAATTCTTTTGAGTAGTTTGCTACTTTATATTTCTTCTGGCCTCACATTCACATTGGTAGGTAGGAAACCACTATGGTAGGTAGGAAAACACTATGGAAATCAGCAGAAGCTACAAATCAGAAGACCTATTTTGTTAATTGTCTAGGTTTAACAGCAGTGGAAATGTTAATATTGGGGATTAAATTTAAAATAATCTTTCATATCTGTAGTTATTACATTGTGAATAGCACAAGAAGTTGAGAAACATGAAAACAATTTTTTGATTTAATAAGAAGGGGCTCATAACATTGACTGACTAGTATAGCTTGGACAAGTTATTTCCCTTTTGTCATATTCACTAATGTAAACAAAATCACTAAACAAAATTCATGTTAGGACCTATACTCAGAGAACTGATTGTTTCACATGTATAATCACACTAATTTTAAAGCATGCAAATAACGAGACTCTCTTTTACTTTCAAAAATTCCATCTCTTGGACCCTCCCTGGTGGCGCCCTGGGTTAAGCAACGCACTATGAAGCAAACCATAGCCACGGTAGCATGAGTTCGATCCCTGCCACGGGCTGGGGAGGTGACCCACATGGCGCAGGCAGACCTCTCCTGCCTGGCCACTGCTCCCCTCAGCAGTGGATTTCAGTCCATTTGCCTGTTCTGCCCCCTGCTCTGTCTGGTGGATTCTCTCACCGCCCTGCACCTCTGGCCTGTACCCCAGTGCTTGTATGCATAAATAAATAAATCTTAAAAAAAAAACCCATTTCTTACAGTTTTTGAGTCTACTGCATTGTTTTGGACTCCAGGACAAGGTGGAATAACAGCCATGGCACCTGACATTCTTGATTTGATCCTATTTTATCATTAAGAACCATATTTGCTCTGTGTTTCTGGTAGATACTAGTTATAATTCTGGAATTTCATTTGAATACTTTCCTACATACTAATAGGAAACTTCTGTGGTCTGTTCCTAGTAAAATTTCCTATTTTAAAAAATGATGCCATTTTCTACAAATCTCTCTTTTCTTTCCAAAATTTTATTACCATATGGATTCCAGAGTCCTTGTAACATTTGGCCTAATGCCGCAGTTAAACAAAACACCTCTTTACGGCCACTTGAAAAATGCCTGTGTACCTTCTTTTTATCTCCTCACCTGCCATTTTCCTTTTGCACACGCTGCGCATGTTTTTGCACCAAGGAAACCACTCCTACCAGAGTCATAGAAACTAAATTTTGCCAAGTCCATTGGACAGTTCTCTTTCCTCATGTCATCTTTCCTTGAATTTTTCTCTTATTTCTTCTCTAATACCAGGTCTTTTGGTCTTATTCCCACATCTTTTAGGCCTTGAAATGTGGAAAGTTGTCAGTCCTCAGCTCTCTCCATTTTCTTCCATGACTTTGAGTACAACATATCTGCTGATGATTCCATTTATATCTTTGTTGGACTCTTGTCGAGAGTCTTCAAATGCTAACTACTATATTCAGTTGGGTATTGTGTGGGCATCTCAACCTTAGCAAAGCTAAAATCACATATCAATTCTCAGTCCTTTCTCAAGCTTACTACTTTTGCAGTTATTCATTTAATAAATAGCACTATTTGTATCCATTAACTAGACAATCTAGAACTCATAGTATGTTCTCTTCCCTTCACTTCCACAACACAATCCATCAACCTATTTTTTTTCTCTTTTAAAATAAATTTCAGATCCAATACTAACCTCAGTAATATCACTTAATATCCTGGTCTAAACCCTGAGCTTGATAATGAATTTTCTAGGTTCAGTCTTCAGATGATTACACATCTCATCCTCCAAAGCCTTAATCACAACCTCATAAAAGACCCTAAGTTAGAAACTTCTCTATTTCCTGACCCACACAAATTTTGAGGTGCAGAAATGTGTTACTGTAAGCTGCCAAGTTGGGGGATTTGTTACACAAAGTTGGCTATCTAAAATAATTTAAAATTACATGTCATTTCAATAATATCCTGGAAAAGAGAGAAAGAAAATACATGTGTTCAGTCTGTCTTCTTGAACCACAAGTCCATTCTTCCTTTAACCTAAAATATCTGTTATTTCCAGTGCTCTAACTATCTGGACAAAACATTTATATTCATAAAGAAAAAGTTTAAAAAATTAGGAAAAGACTGATGTTTATAAATGGAAATGTTAATATTAAAGTTGCTCAGGATGTTTTACTTCCTTGTAAATTTGTTTATCTGCTAGGGTAAAAAATTGTTAATCAGAACAAATAAGCATCTGATGTACAGATCTGAGTTTAAACACCTAGGGGTAATGGAAAGAAGATTGAGATGAACACGTTGCTTGGCAACCAAAGAAAAAGAAACAAACAGCCGCTTAAGTCAGACACCACAGCCATCCTCTCATCCTGGATTCAGTTGTTGTGGTGAACACTTGAGTGTTTAGGGGGAACTGCCCCCTCTCAACTACATGTGTATTCTCTTTATTTAGATCAAGTTTTTGTTTGTTTCATACTTTGAACTAGAACTTGCAAATTCCTCTCCTTCAGACATTCTAAAACTATTGATTTATTTCGAAGAGCTGGGGTGGAGAGCAGAGGTGCAGGGGGTGAGAGGATTCACCAGAGACACAGTGGGGAGCAGAACAAGCAGATGGGTAGAAATACACTGCTGAGGGGAGCAATGGACCAGACAAGAGAGGTCTGCTGTGCCATGAGGTTTGCTCCCTGACCAGGGATTGAACTCAGGTCACAGCCAATGGTGCTAACATGATATAGCGGTATATTACTGAGACTTAACCCCTAGGTCATCAGGGAGACCCCCTAAAACTTAAGCAATTTTCTCTTTTTTTCTTCACCAGTCCTTGACGCCAGCACCCTCGCCCTCAGTCACTCTTCTGCCCTGCAACGCACACACATTTTTCTTTCAGTTCAAATTTTATTTATACAATATCTAAATTGGTATATTTAGGAGGGAATCTTGGCTTTTCCTTTATTACTAGAGAGACTTAAAAACAAAACAAAACTGTAGCTACTTTATCTCTTTAAAATGTGTCTCCATTTGTCTCTTTTCAAATGCAAACAGTTGTTTTGAAAATGCTTGAAAGAGTTATAGTCTAAGAAAGGAGATAAAAATCATTTGCGCAGCCAAATTTTTACCAGACTATAGACATATTATTTCCTGTGTCATCACAGTTTCAGAAGTGCATAGTGTTGCATACTGGAACATCGCAATCCTGCGTGTAACCTTTTCCTGTGACTTCTGAGTGACAGATTTATTCCAGCTGAAAACTTCTGGTGTGTGCCAAACAGGGCCGCATAATTGCAGAACTCGAGAATTAGAACAGTACGTTCCAGAATACTGGAATTTAACACACTGAGTAAAATGAAGTAGAATTCTCACTAGGCCAGGAGCATTGCCTTTGTAGCCAGACACAAGGGGTTCAAATCCTGGGGACACGTATTAGCTGTTGGACATTTGACTCATGATCTAGTCTCTCTGTGGTCCAGTTTCCTCCTCTGTGAACCAATGATAAAATGTACCAGGCAAAGTTGTTGGAAGGTTACACATTGTAAAATATGTGCTACAATTTAAGTGCTTAATAATGTTGATTTTATACACACACACACACACACACACACGCACAAAATAATATGATAAGGTTGTGAAACTATAATAATTTTTAACAGGTTCATACAAAATGTATATAAGCTGTGAACTATACATAGTAACTTTAAAATACCCATGCTTCAAAAAATTTTAAATGTTATCTTTTCAATTTTCATTTTCATTTCATGAATCACCTAAGTGGAGTAACTATGGAATATGGCTCAGAATGAATCGGGAATAGATATATATACTGTACCAAGATAAGTCATTTATAATTTACTAATCACACACACACACAAGACAAAATGACAACTTGTGTCTCAACTATTACCTAAGTTGTTTAAAACGTGGTGCTAATAAAACTAAGATTTGCAGATCACTTAATTTCTATAAGAATAAAGACTCCCCAATGTCTTCTGGTGGTTAGAAATGGAATTCAGGGGAAAGACTGATGGAGTAACTCGAACCAGCTCCACAGCTGAATAAACGAGGCAAAAACCTATTCAGTTAACAGTGAGTCAGTAGTCACATTTCTTTATATAGAACAGACCGTATAATTTCTAAATGTGTAAAACCTGGAATTGGTGCCTGTGACCTCAGTAATAGTAAGGGATGAAATGTGGGAACAAAAACTTCTAATTTTCTATGTTAAGATGATAGTTAAGAAAACTACAAATTGAAGATTAGCTTTTGAAATCTTGAGCTTGTAATATCATTTTCACTGCAAGGTGATTTGCTAAAATATCTGTCAATGAGACCAGATAATTTGGGTTAAATATTGCACTATAGTATTGAGTATGAAGTTTCTTGCTGTACAATTCATGCCATGATTTTCAGTTAAAGTAAAATTGTTTCTAAAGAACTTTCCTTGTCTTTCACATTGGTAACTTGTCCTTATAGCTAAGCGAGCTCAAGGCCCATGTCCTCAGTGAGATTAGTGGGGGGAAGAAGAGAAGAACAAAGTCAGCTGAAGGCTGAGATGGTGAGTGGGAGAAGGTCTAAATGGACTCTGAAGATGTTTCTCTCCACTCATCAAATATTTGTTGAGCACCTATTATGTCCCATGTCCTGAGCTAGGTAAACAGAGAACAACCTTGATGTGATTCTGCCCTCTCTGGATTTATATTCTAGTGCAGAAGAAGGTAATGAACAAGTAAAAAAAAATTACATTATTTCAAATTGACAAAGTACAGCAAAATTAATAGAGTCAGTTGTGTTGGAGAATATCAAAGAAGATTAATTTCAGACAGGAAAAAAAGGAAAGGCATTTCTGAGGAAGTGGCCTTTTAAGCTGAGATCTAAATGAAAGAAGAACTCAGTCATTTAAAGAGGGTAGGGAAGCTCAATGCAGAAAATAGAACATCTTCTGTGATGGTTCTCAGGTAGGAGAGAAGGAGCTTGCCATATTAGTGTTGGTATATACAATATTGGTGCAGGTGAAATGTAATAAGGTGAGGAGTTCTGAGAAGGATCAGAAAAATAGAAAGCGTCCTGACTGTGCATTAAGAAATGAGAATTTCATATAAGGAGTAATGAAGTTGTTGAGTTAATCGGAGAAGTAATGATCTGACTGAAATTCTTGAATGTTCATTGTGGTTGAAAAAAATTCGGAGACAGGTCAGAGTGGAGGCAGACAGATTGAATAAATAGCTGTTGCAATAGTTTTTTAAAAGATTTATTTATGTATGCACACAAGAGCTGGGGTACAGGCCAGAGTCTCAGGAGGTGAGAGGATTCACCAGAGACAGAGCGGGGAGCAGAACAGACAGACTGACCGAAACACACTGCCGAGGGCAGCAGCAGGCGAGGCAGGAGAGGTCTGCTGTGCCATGTGGGTCCCCTCCCTGGCTGGCGGCAGGGATCGAACTCGTGCTGCAGTGGCTGCAGTTTGCTTCATAGTGTGTTGCTTAACCCACTGCGCCACCAGGGAGGCCCACTGTTGCAATAGTTAAGGACAAAAGTGACAGCTTGAAGTAGGGTGATAGCATTGGAGAGAGAACAATCAATAGTTTTGATGGGTTGAAGGTGAGACTGAGGAGAGGGAGAAATCAGTTTATTCCAAGGTTTTTGATACAACATGATGTTGTAGTTGGAGGTGCCATTTGCTAGGATGGGAGAGGAGCAGGTTTGGGATAGAAAAAAAGGGTTTCATTTTGGAAATGATGAAGAACCAATACCTGAAGCTGACTCTATGAGATCCCTGCTGGGTCTGTATGTTTCATTCGAATGTATTCCTTTCACTCGGAGAGTCTAGGGTTTGTCCTCCCCTAGAATTGTCCCGCTTCTTGAATCTTGTATTCTTTGAGTAGAGAGCCCCCCACCCCCAATCTCCAGTTTCTTCATTTCCTTATTCCAACTACATCTATTTTTTTTAACCTCTTTTGAAATATTGATACTATCTAAATTAATCACTAAATCAAAAATTATCCCAACAAATTAGAGGTGAGGAGAGGGAGCAGGTAAGCAGACGGGGGCAGGTTTAAGAGCAGTCAGGGCTATTCTGCAAAAAACCAGAAAAGGGCAGTACCTTTCTAATATATTTTAATGTATAGTGTTGTAAGTATAAAATGTGTGACAGTATACTGTAGTGGTTAAAGCAATGTGGCATTATAAAAACTACAATGATTAAAACAGGCTGGCAATTGGAAATAGAAACAGTAATGGAAAAGAACTGAGAGGTCAGTATATAAAAAAATTTAGTGTATAATTAAAGCATTCCAAATCAGTGCTACATGGTATTTAGACAAATGGAAAGTCATAAAATAAAACTGGATTTATACCTCTTGTTTTATGCCAGAGTAAGTTCCAACTATGAAGAGAATTTAAAAGCTAAAAATGTAGCTACTATGTATTATGCGAAAACTTGATTTGATATGCTTACAATTTTGAACATCTCTCTAATGTAGGATAAAAGCACATAGCCTTTCTTCTCTTAGGCAGAAAAATAAGATCAGAAATATGGGTTTCTTTATTTGGAATGGAAATCAACTTTTAATCAAAAAGGTACCTGAGAGTTAAGGAAAAGTCTCGTCTCAAGAAAAATAATTTTTCATTTCTTTGAACTGATTGTGAGCAAGTTCCTAACCCTCAGAGAGAAAAAGCGAAGAATTCTTTCAGGGCTTCTAAAGTGATGAGTGTTGTGCTTGTTATGGTTAACTCTTCCCTATTGGGAAAAAAGAGAATACTTAGATTAATATTCAACTTGGAGAGATTATGAATTTTAAAACTATAAAGTAACCGGCCTTCAAGAATAATTACTCTCTGGGCTTCCCTGGTGGCACAGCAGGTTGAGCACTGTGCTGTGAAGCAACCAGAGCATAGCAGCGCAAGCTGAGTTCAATCCCTGACCAGCGAGGGGACCCACATGGCACAGCAGACCTCTCCTGCTTTGCCCGCCACTACTCTCAGCAGTGGGTGTCAGTGGATCTGCCTGTTCTGCTCCCCGCTCTGTCTCTGGTGAATCCTCTCACCTCCCGCTCCTCTGGCCTATACCCCAGCTCTTGTATGCATAGATAAATGAAATCTTCTTTTTTTAAAAAAGAAAAGAATAATTACTCAATACTTTGATATTCTGAACTTGATATGCACTTGATACACTTGAATTTGAATGTTGAGTCTATTTATTGGATATAGATAAAAATCTAATTAGATCCACTTTTACTTAATTTTATTCAAATTGGAAAATTTGAAAAATTCACAACTGAATCTAACAGAGCTGAGGCTTTTATTAACTAGGCATCAAAACTCTATTAATGAGGCACTAGAAATTTGAGTCATAAGAAAAGCATTCATGGTTCTCAGGACAGACCAACACTGTACATGGAGACAAAAACTTCTTTGCCGAGTGGATCCAGAGACTGCATCATGCGGAATTGACAGCATCAGTTTCAACAACTGGAGGATACAAAAGCAATTTCTTGTTTACCAGGTCAGGGCAATGAGGGAACTCCAAGTCAAATGCCACTTATTTCCTCTTATCTTATGAGGAGTTTTTATCTGAGCCAGTTTTCTGTCCATGGAACTCCTCCAGTCACCTCTATTCTGTGTAATACAATTGGTGCACACACCAAATTAATGTCACAGCACAATTGCGGCCAGTGTGCTGAGCTGCAAGGCTCTGGTTTGGGACCCAAATTTCATTTGGGTCTTGACTTGAAAAATCAAGTTCTAAATGTGTCCCTAAATGGTCTGAGCATGATTCAACCCTGTTGATAAAAATAGAAAACTCAGTGGAACATGGGGAGAGGGATTAAACAGCTTCTGTGAGATAATTAAATAAACAAATCAGAACTGCTATAAAGTTGTAAATCCAGGTCCTTCAAAATCATGAAATGTAAATACCCTGTGTTCGCCTCCCTCTTTACTCAGCTCTTCCTATGAGTCCGTGGATGGGAGATTATTTGCCAAGTTACTATTCTGTTTTGTCAGTTTTTCTAATTATGGTCAAATAAGAAAGACAAACGCTTAAATGCATTTTTTTGGAAACTGCAACTACTTTTCATTCTTTGGCTGATGACAGGCAAACAAAATTGAAATAAGCCAGGTGGCATTTGAAATATTTGTATTTTTAATCTCTCTTTCGGAAGCAGCTTTTCACAATTTAGTTAAAACATTTTTTAACCTTATTGGCAAGTTGAAGTCAAAACCTAGGAGGCCCTATGTCTCTGCCCTGCTCCTAGTTTGGCTCTGCTGTATGATGAGCTATTTTTACTCCCGGCTTGGAGCCATCTGGTTTCTCTGCAAGGTTCCCTTTGGTATTTTTTCTGTGCAACTGGTCACATGTGCTCTTTTCCCAAGTCAAGGCCAGCGACCTGGGAGGAATGTGTGTGCAAACTCTCCAGGGATCTCCAACCTTGCCATGTCCTTCCATCTGCACAGCTACTCTGGGTCCCAGGGCGGAGGCCACAAGCACTTTAGCTCCCTCTTGCATTTTAATGTTGAGAAGTTCCTCTTAAGGGATTCAATGGAAGCAGCACCCAGCGGGGGGCCTAGGAAAGGGGGGTGGGTCAAAAGGCCTCTGGCTGAGCAAATGGCGGTCACCTTGATGGCCTGACAGGACCTTCCTGCCATTTTCCTGCTTTGCTGTGGGGAGCAGCGTGACAGGTGAATGTTAAGGAACTGAATGCCTGTCATGTACAAACATGCTGAAGACTGGCATTTAGAAGAATGCCTTTACAAGGCAAACTCACAGAACAGAAGCAATCATCTTGTTACAGGGCAACCCTAATATAAAATGGGTTTGCCTGACTGGGTTTTCACTTGCGCGCTTGAACAGCACTTATAATGCCCTAACTGCAGAAACACACAACAAAGGTTAATAAAGGGTTTTATTTACAAGGGAAAATAGTGTAGTGAATAACATAAGGGGAAGAGAGGGATACAGATTTGTAAATATTTTACTAGTTTTTTGGAGCTGGAGCCCAATGGTGTGCTGAGAGCTGGCTTTTTAGGAAAAAGTGACCCCCCCAAGGCTCACGTGTTTGCTTTTATATTTAGCCTACCTGCTCAACTCTACCCTCAGGTCCCAGTGATCCGCTCTTCGATAATGACCTTATGGGATTTGTAGTTCTTGGATTTTGTAGGTCTGGAATGGGGGTGGAAGTTTATAACCTATTTGTGTAATCCATTTAGGAGGGTCTTTCCCCCTAACAATCTGGCTCTGCCCCATTAGCCTTGGGCAGGGCTCACCTCCCACTTCCCTCTTCTTAGTCCATCCAGCACCCCAAGAAAACCTTTCCAGTGATATGAGCTTTTTTTTTTTTTTCTTTTTAAAATTGAAACTAAAGTGTTGGTTATCACCATTTGGAGAAATTTCTTGACCTTATCAACACCTATGAATTCAATTAATATTCATATAATTTGGAGGATGTATGCTGCCCCACACTTGTGTCTTCTCATGTTGACATATGTGAGCAGGGGAAAACTGCAGCTACTTTCGTCCTGAGCATCCGTTCTCTGAGAAAACCATCCCTTTCTGCCACATCAGTTTATGAACTAAGAGTCTTTTGGTGACAGACAGTGCCTATTGGCGATGTAGAAAAATCTCAATAGTTAATACGGGGTTATACAAATAAAAAGAGATTTTCATAGACTCAAGAATGTTTCTCTGCATTACCATATCCTCTCAAGTCTTTGGTGTCAGTTCCAGAGTGGGTAATTCCATGTGGAAAGCAGTGTTTGTGTGTGCTTTGGAGACTTAAAGGAATAGGTCTTTTATAGTTGCCTTCACTGCTATATGCCAGAGTTTTCCCTTTAAGGATTCCCTTAATACTGGTACCATTCTTATCTTTTAGGTATCTTCTACTGTTAATGCTTTTACTGTTTATTATGATTCCTGCTCTCAATAACTAGCTACTCTTATTACTGATCCCTACCAGGAGCTGTCATAAACCATGTGCTGTGGGGTGGTGAGTGACACAGGCTTTGGAGCTAGACTATGGGTTCAGATCTCAGTTTCATCACTTCTTAGCCTTGGACAAGTTACTTAACCTCTCTTTGCCTCAGGTTTCTCATCTGTGAAAAAGAGATTGATGATAGTTAATCTGTATTGGGTTATAATGAGAATTAAGTTAACCTGGAATTCTATAAGCCATAGATGGAGTTCTGGATCCTGTAAACTGTATTAGGAAAATTATTACACCTAAATTTATCAGTTTTTTGAAGTTAACCCTGCCACTAGATCTGCAGCTGCCAGTCAGCCACACATCACAAGTCTAAACAAATGGCACTCTAAGTGTGTTGTGTGGCTGGCAGTTTGACTTTTGATATTTTAACGTATGATGAGTTCATCATACAGAGCCCCATCATAAGTCACAGAAAATTCTAGTAAGAAATTGAAGGAAAGAGGTAGTGGCAAAGAGAGATAATACCCACAAGAACTTGCATGGAGGTGTGTGTGTGTGTGTGTGTGCGTGAGAGAGAGAGAGAGAGAGAGAGAGAGAGAGGGTGGGGGGAATATGAGACTTGGAGACTGACCCCACCATGTTTATAGAGAGTGGATGTTAGAGATGGAGAGAAAGGATTTTTTAAACTTTGTTGTGCAAACTTTCTTCCCTTCTTCTCCATCCCGCGTCTTTTAGAGAAATAATAAAACGTTTAATTTTCTAGGTCTATGACCTAATGATTATTTTAAGAGTACTTCTTCAGGAGAGGGACTGCAAGACATTCCAGTTTTCATAAAGGGGTTATACTGTCACACCTACTTCTATCAACACCAGCTCTCCACCAATGTTCTCTCCCTTGCCCCGACTTCTCCTTGCTGGGGAGTTGCTCCCAAGTCTTGTTGTACAGGGCTCCTTACTCAAGGTAGAAGATCAGATGTCTCCCTGGCTCTCAGCATTTTGCAGTGATTCATCATGTGGTTCTGAGGTGGCACAAAATGCAACCAGAGTCTCTTCATCTTTCTTATCCAAGCCCATTTTTGTGTTCTGTATCTGCAGAGCTATGTGAGCCTAAATTACAAAAAAATTTCTTACTTATTTTTAAAATGTATTTATTTTATTTATACATAGAAGAACTATGGTGTAGGCCAGAGGTGTGGGGAGTGAGAGGATTCACCAGTGACAGAGTGGGGAGCCAAACAGATGGGTCTACTGAGTAAACTGCTGAGGGGAGCAGCAGGTGAGACAGGAGAGGTCTGCTGTGCCATGTGGGTCAGTTCCCTAGATGAGGATCAAACTCCTGCTGCAGTGGCTGCAGCTGCTTCATAGTGTGGTGCTTAATCCCTTGTACCACCCCTTGTACCGCATTTTTTTGAAAGTCTCTACCAGCTCTTAGATTTTACTCCCTGCCTGGGGATCGAATTCAAGCTGGAATGGTGATATCGCTGTGACTTAATCCCAGTGTTACCAGGGAGATCCCAAGCCACAAAAACTGGTAATGACTTGAAGGCACAGTGCAGGCTAAATAAACTTTAAAAATCCATAAAGAAAACTTAATCTGAGTAGGTCAGAGTAATAGCTAAGGGTGTTGATTTTTATGTGAGGTGAACATGTTTGATTCCCAGTTCTGTCAACTATTAATTACCCATTCTGGGCAATTAACATAATTGTTCTAACTTCATTTGTAAAATAGCAATAACACATATCTTATGGCATTGATACTGAGGACTGAAATAATTGAGGCAAGATATTTAAAAGGTGCTCACTATCACTGTTAATTAATATTGAACAATTGGTTTTTTTTTTTTAAAGATTTATTTATTTATGCATACAAGAGCTGGGGTATAGGCCAGAGTCCAGGGAGGTGAGAGGATTCACCAGACAGAGCGGGGAGCAAAACTGGCAGACTGACTGAAACACACTGCTGAGGGCAGCAGCGGGCGAGGCAGGAGAGGTCTGCTGTGCCATGTGGGTCCCCTCCCTGGTCAGCGACAGGGATCGAACCCATGCTGCAGTGGTTGCGGTTTGCTTCATAGCGCGTTGCTTAACCTACTGCGCCACCAGGGAGGCCCAATATTGAACAATTTGAATGTTTGGAGCAGTAACCCAAAAGTTCCTTGTCAAGTGTCTGTTTTCATTTATTCATATATATATTACATATTATATAAAATATATGATATAATTATAGATATATAATTAAATTTTCCCTAGTTTTTCAGAAAGATTTACTCAAAATATATGCCCTGGTCTTTATCTTTTATAGGATGGAACATTGCTTAATATTTGAAATGTCAACAATTCCTTTTGGTTTCTTTTTTTTTTTTTTAAAGATTTTATTTATTTATGCATAGAAGCACTGGGGTACAGGCCAGAGGTGTGGGGGAGGTGAGAGAATTCACCACAGAGAGCAGGGAGCAGAACAGGCAGATCAAAGAAAGTACACTGCTGAGGGGAGAAGCGGGCACAGCAGGGGAGGTCTGCCACACCATGTGGGGCCCCGCCGGGCTGGCAGTAGGGATCGAACTCATGCTACAGTGGCTGCACTCATGCTGCAGTGGCTGCGTTTTGCTTCATAGTGCGTTGCTTAACCAACTGCGCCACCAAGGAGGCCCCTCCTTTTAGTTTCTACCAACAACTTTAAGGTTTTAAACCTCCTAGAGCTAAAGCATCCCCTCTTCCCTGTGGTTAAGATGCTTCTCCACACACAGCATCTGGGAGGATGAGCCCTGAGGGGACCAGGGCACAACCCTCTTTCCTGGCTAGGCTGTATCTCCCCTGGATGGCTCTTGGATCCAAGGAAGAGGAGGATTCTAATCACGGGCCATTCCAGAATCCTCCTTTGCAAAAAATCATGGAAAAAAACAACAATGACAAACAAAAACCAAATAAAGCATATTTAGAAAAACTGAAAATGGAGAAATATATGATTTAAAATATAAATCACTTTTAAAAATCCAGATTCATATCAATCATTTGGTGAAACAACAATTTAGGACCCACCCTGAATAATTAAGAACATATGAGGCAAAATGTTTGTGAAAGGGTGTGAAATGTTATCACTATTTTACCCCCTCCCCACTATTCATAAGTAACAGGTAACTTCCCAAGGTTTTTTTTTTCAGTTATTTTACTTTGAAATAGTCTTTTATTTCTCCTACTAGATTAATTTCCCTAAAAAAAATACACTTTTCCTCACAAGGTGAATTTATATCCTCAGTTTATTTCACTGCAGTCAAACATAACTCATAAAACAGTTAAGATAGTCAATCTCCACCTAAGGAAATAAATAAACAAGCAAGTATTTTTTTTTTAGATTTATTTATTTATGCATACAAGAGCTGGGGTACAGGCCAGAGTCCAGGATGGTGAGAGGATTCACCAGAGACAGAGCGGGGAGCAGAACAGGTAGATGGACTGAAACACACTGCTGAGGGGAGCAGCGGGCCAGGCAGGAGAGGTCCGCCAAGCCATGTGGGTCCCCTCCCTGGCCGGCAGCAGGGATCGAACTCGTGCTTCAGTGGCTGCAGTTTGCTTCATAGTGCGTTCCTTAACCCACTGCACCACCAGGGAGGCCCACAAGCAAGTATTTTTCAAGCAAATAGGATTTTGAGATGGATTTCTAATTTTCTTTTTTTTATAGATTTATTTATTTATGTATCAAAGAGCTGGGGTGTAGGCCAAAGCTATGGGTGGTGAGAGGATTCACCAGAGAGAGAGTGGCGAGCAGATCAGGCAGATCGACTGAAATACACTGCTGAGGGAAGTGGAGAGACAGGAGAGGTGTGCTGCGCCATGTGGGTTCCCCTCCCTGAACTCATGCTGCAGTGGCTGTTTTGCTTCTCAGTGCATTGCTTAACCCATTGCGCCACCAGGGAGGCCCTGAGATGGATTTCTAAAGTTTAATCATATTGCATTTAGAGATTGATTATTTAAGAAATAGAAATCCTTAATTACTTCTTGTAGTGTAATATGTGAAGAGAAAACAGAGACTGTCTACAGATGGTGTAATCTTTGGAGTCAGTTTCACTTAAGCAAGGCAGGTAAAAAGCCATTCTATTTTCTTGGGCACAGAAATGTAGGACTACATGTCCAAGAGTATCTTCACAAGAAGGATCTGATTTCCGCAGGGAATCCTGATTTGCCTGGTGAGCCATAAGGTATTTTTAAGTCAGGAAGGAGGAACCACTCACCCACGGAAGCCACATTATCTGTTGGGGACTGTGTTCAGTGCTGTGACATGTCATCTCATTTAATGACAGTAACACCCCCTGCAATGGGAATGCATTGTTATGGCTAAGGGAGCTACAATTATCAGATCAGTCCAAGACTTGGAGTCTTTATTTTAATCCAAGGTAAACAAAAATAACGATTACTCACACAGTTGGAATGTCCATTTTGCTGGGATTATTATATATCGTGAGATGGGAACAAAAACCCAAGCTTGCTGAGGCTCTAGAAAGCATAATAGATAAAGACCCCCCCAGAGCAGCAGCATATGGGGGTGCAGCTTGTGCAACACATGGGCTAGGAAGGTTACACCATGGGTAGCATCAACTGTGTTTTATTATGACAGCTCCCTGGCAGGAGTGGGCAAAGTGTCTTTCTAACAAAAGCAGCATATTATGAAAGTTTCCAATAAATGGAAGTGAAACATCTTGGGGAAAGGTATATCTATCTATATGTATATATGCATGTTTCTCTTTGGCAGGAAGTCACTGTGCACTGTCTACACTTGGGGGATGGAGAAGTTTGAAGGTTGAGCATCTGCAATCAAGGTTTGGCATTTGTCCTCTTGGAAGATATGTCTCTTCTCCCTGCAACATGTTTTTAATTTACATTAATTTGACACATCTTTTGTAGCTCCCAAATAAATAAAAGACCTCACTAATCATCTAGTTCTGGGGATGCACACTCACATACCTATGAGAAATGGGAGACTCCCTGGCGGTGGAGGGATTAAGTCTCAGTGCTACCATCTCTACAAGATCCTTGGCCAGGGAGGGGACCCACATGGTGCAGCAGCAGACCTCTCCTGCCTCTCCAGCTGTTCCCCTCATCTGTGTATTTCAGTCCATCTGCCTGTTCTGCTCCCCATTCTGTCTTTGGTGAATCCTCTCACTCCCTGTACCTCTGGCCTACACCCTAGTTCTTTTTTTTTCTTTTTCTTTTATTTTTAAGGATTTATTTTATTTATGCATATAAGAGCTGGGGTACAGGCTAGAGTCCAGGGAGGTGAGAGGATTCACCAGAGACTGAGTGGGGAACAGAACAGGCAGATCAACAGAAGTACACTGCTGAGGGGAGCAGTGGGCACAGCAGGAGAGGTCTGCTGTGCCATGTGGGTCCCCTCCCTGGCCGGCGGCAGGGATCGAACTCGTGCTGCAGTGGCTGCGATTTGCTTCATAGTGCATTGCTTAACCCACTGCGCCACCTGGGAGGCCCCTACACCCTAGTTCTAATAAAAAAAATAGTAAGTAAGTAAATAAATAAATAGACAAATTTAGGAGGACTGGGCTGGTAGCAAGCGGGTTGGATGAGTAAAGCGGGTTGAGCATGGGTGGCTGCACATTGCTTGTTAACTCAAAAGGGGGCACAGCTCCCTGCTCCTGGCAATTACTGCCACCTGGAAATGTGTTTCAGTCTAGTTACAGCTTTCTTTTTAAAAACACTGAAAGTAACAAATAGGATTTTTGCATGAAATGTCCTGATTTTGTAATGTTGTCAACAGATGTAAGTTTCAAAAAGTTTTTTACTCACCCAACCTAACTCCAGGTTGTGATTTATTTATTTATTTATGCACACAAGAACTGGGGTGCAGGCCAGAGGTGCAGGGGGCTGAGCGGAGTCACCAGAGACAGAGTGGGGAATAGAACAGGCATATGTACTGAAGCACACTGCTGACAGGCACAGTGGGCAAGGCAGATGTCTGCTGCGCAATGTGGGTCACCTCCCTGGCCGGCAGCAGCAGGGATTGAACTCGTGTTGCAGTGGCTGCATTTTGCTTCACAGTGCGTTGCCTAACCTGTTGCACCACCAGGGAGGCCCCAGTCTGTGACTTCTTGAGTCAATGAATAACTTCACATTTTATTAAGGACATAGCCTCAGAGAAGTAAACTGGACGGCAAGGTCACACCACTAGCTGGATTCAGCCCTCTAATAGTTTTATAGTATTCTATGTACTTTTCCTTTGGAGATTCTTTAACAGTTAACTTTCTCAGAATTATCTGGACGTTGTACTAAATTCACTGCCTCTAGCAAAATATTTGGTGTTGGACCTCCAAATATATTCCCAAATACTTTAGTAGAACGGGCAGAGGTGAGAGCAAATGTTCATTGTGGTAATAACAACTGCAAATGCACGAGTCAGAATTTTGTGCTCTCTAGAGTCTACACATTATGTCTTAAACATGTTTTCATCCTTTCCCCCTAATCCAGTGCCCGGATCTCTCATCCGAAGGTCTGCGCCGGTGGGTGCGTCAAGGCTGCTTCCCTCTGTTGGCAACCTACAGCTTCCGTTATCTGGCAAGAGCGAGTGTTCCCTTCTTATTGATACTCACTGACACAGCTAAGTTTCCCACAGACTATGATTTCAGAGAACGCTCTTTAAAAATAATTGAATTTATTTTCTTATATCGTTGTTCATTTTCTTACCAATTTGTTCATAAGAGACATTGCTAAATTCCTTTTTTTTGGGATGTTCTTATGTAATTTAAATATAAACGTATCTCATAACTAAATTATCTGCTGAAAGTACTCTGGGACACATTTCCAGACTATCACTTAAGATTCCATTTATTACAAGGGTTCTCTAAAAAAAAAAAAGTTAGGCAATGAAGTCACTCTCCTCCAGAGTTTTTCCTTATTTGTAGGAAATAAGAGAGAAAAAAGGATCTATCCTGATCTTGTATCAGCTTTCTTATCCTTACTTCAAGTGCATATTTACTTTAACATTCCTTTCTTTCTTTCTTTATGTTTGATTTCCCTCAGTCTCCATCTTCACTATTACATAATTTATGGGCTTGTTGAGGGAAGTGTTTCAGTTCAAATAGCTTATTTCAGAACCCCATAACAAGGCAGTAAAGAGAGTAAAGAGTATGGTCCCCAGTTGTAAACTGACCAGGATGATATAAAACCTGGCTGGAGTGGCCTGGGAGCTCAGATTACTTTAATTAAGGGCCATTGATCATTATCTCAGCTGTCCTCTTGCCTCAGCTTTCATTTTCTAAGTCTAAGTCACTCCTTGAAATGTAGTTACATTTCTTTTTAGATTTCCCTGCAATAGCAGAGTTTTCTAAGTCATACCTTCTGGATTTCTTTCTGTAGTTTCTTTCTTTGTTAAGGTTTTATTATTTTGTACTTTGGGCGCTTTTTCCTTTCAGAAAGTTTCCTCACAAATCTGTCTACGATGCAGCACATTTTACACTAAGTATTAGGTAAGTAGTAGCCACTCAGGAAAGATTATGGGGGCTCAGTCTAGTTTGTAAAGCTCTTTAAGAGAACTGAAGGGGGCTGATACATTTTCTTGATGATCCTCATCAGTTCTTGGACATATTATTTTATTTTCTATTATGGAAGAATTAGTTCCTTGGACATTCTCAAAATTTGGTTTAACATCACCTTACCCGTTTTCTAAAAGTTAACACATGCTCAAAATCGAAAACAGAAAGTTAATAAGAAAAAGAAAGCCACAGACTTCGCTAGGGGCGAAAACATTTTATGGCTTTTTTTTTTTTTTGCCTACGACAATTTCCTACTGACACTTTTCATGCAGCATTTAAAAAACAGCCCCAGACTACATGTAAGCCCAAGCGATGCTAACGATGAGGCGTTATTCACGTTCACACGGAAATCAAAGAATCGCAGCGGGGTGAGGAAGTTGGAGTCTGGCAGAGGAACCTGGGTACCTCGCGCTCTCTTGGACATTGGTCCAAGAGTTTTCCTCACAAAACACATCCCTTTCTGCGGCCACCTGGGAGCCGAGCGGGAGGGGGCGGAGTTCCGATGGAGGGCGGGGGGAGAGGAACTACCGAGCAGTCGCCAATCAGGGCTCCTCTTTGTTTTCACTTGTCCACCAATGAGGGGGCTCTGCCGGCGAGGCTGTCTTCAAATCTGAGACGCCTACCTCTACGGCAGCCTATCAGCGGGCGCCTCTCATAATGCATCCGTGTGGCTCCCGCCCCGCCTCACGCGTGGCCCCGCCCCACCGAGGGAGGGGGCCGAGGCGGTTACTCGCTGGGCAGGAGGTGGGGACCGGGCTCCTGCTGGGCTCGTGCGTTCTGCGCCCGCCGCGGCGGTGCCGAGCCCGCCGGCTCCTGATTGTCCTTTGCGGCGGTCTCTGCCTCTTGGCCGCAGAGCCCGCGGCTGCCGGGGCCAGAGCGAGCGCACCTCCCGCGGGCCACGGCTGCCCAGAGCAGGTAGGTAATGGGGCGCCTGGGCTGCAGCGCGAATCGGGTCGCCGGGTGCGGTGTGGACGGCGGAGTCCGCTCCCTGCGGCTCCCACCGCGGGCCGCCGGGCCGAGCGGGGCCGCGTCCCCGGAGCCTCCCGCGCGCCTCCGGGCGCCTCCGCCTGGGAGCCCGCGGCCGCGGCACCTTGCGGGGAGATGGGGGCGGAGGCGGGACGGGGGAAGGGCGGCGGGCGGGAGGACTAGCAGGTGGAGGGAAACTGCCGAGTTGAGTCAGAGTCACACTCTCCAGGGAAAAGCACCTACTGAAAGTGGCGAGAAGCTGAGTGGCCTTTTTTTTTTAAGCGCAACGGTGTCTCCACTTGGGTAGTGTGAATTATTCATTTTCTGGAGTCAGGCGCTTTGCAGTGAGATTTACTCCTTAGCATCATCGCTCGTTATTTATTATTGTTTCAGTGTAAACGCAGCCTTCAGCGTGAACTTGTTTGGGGCTTTTTCCTCAGTGACAAGTAGACCCAGCAGGGTGACTCACCTTTGTCTGGGCTCGAGTGGGGAGCGGTGCGCTAGGAATGAGGGGGAGGAATGTCGATGAGGGGAGGTGAAAGGCTGGTGGGGGTGGCACCTTGTTGCTCTCCGTCTTGGGTGGGAATAGAATTGTGATTTCTAATTTTCAAAGCTGCGTCCTGAATTGAAAAACGCCTCTCTGAAAACACTCTCTGGGTTTTAGGTTTTTAGAGATGCACCTGCTGTTCATGCAGTAATACTTTCGGGCCAAGTACTAGACGGCGAACGACGTGCTTTGATTTACTTATAAAGAAGCAGCTTGCTGTTACCTTCTCTTAGCCCTGCTTGATAAGCCTTTTCATTCACCATTTTGGCACAAGTGCAGTGGTGAAGGTCACGGCGTTGAGCAGTCGTGGCTCAGGGAAAGCTCCCGGAGCAGCGTTCTCCCCTCCAGGCGCGCTGCCTCTCGGTCCTGGGTTGGCGCTCATCAGCACTGCATCAATTGCAAGAAGCCACCCTCCTACTCTCCTGAGGCGGGTGGTGCCTGCCGTGCCCATTTTACAGGTACATAAACTGAAAGCCCTAGAGATGAAAGGAATTCTCCCCAGGTCATTTGCCTATGACTTTATTTCATACTTTGTAGTGGGTTTAATCTAGGATCTGCTAGGTTCCCACCATTAAGTAAGCTTCTGCATACCGATTTGATCGCGGGTACGGGAGTCGGTACGGGAGTCAGATGGGGATGATTATTTCCAAGTAAAGAAATTTTGTCTTTTAGGGTTATTTTTCCTCCTAGGTTGCTAAGATAGTTTGAATTTCACCAGAAAGGTAATTTTGCATTGAGGCAAAGCAAATTAAACACAACCTAATGGTGCTGCACGAAAATGTTTTCAGTTTGGGAGTTTTTCCAAATTAGGGACATTGGTCTTGTTTATGCTTGCTTCTCTAGCTCAAAGTAGATTTCAGTACAGTTTTCTGAAATGAAATAATTGCTATGCATAAAGCAAATGCAGTGTAATGCATTTTGGTCATGATATCATGACATGATCTGGGAAGTTTTGTTACATATTTAGTAGAAAAGTTGAAGATGTAAAAACCTTTTATTAAAACAGCTCAAGGCAGTTTGGGGTTAACGGTGAACAGGCTTAGATGGATAGCTGGGCATATTCCCTTGAGTGATGTCAGAACTTCAGGAACTCTAAAGAAGTGTTAGGTTATCATCAGTTTATTAGTCATTAGGAATATGGAAATATCTTATGAATTACTGAATGGAATTTTCTAGTCATGAAGTAACCCCTAATTTTTTGTGGTAGATACATATATTGTATGTAACATGTTCATTTACTTATTTGTATGGGATCTAAGGATGCCTTTCCCAAGCTCTGTCAGTCTAGTTCTGCTTCAATTTATTTTTTTTTTTTTGCACTAAAACCTTTACTTAACTTTCTTCTCCTGTCAAGCTAAATTTTCTAGCACCTAAGTAAAAATTTCCATAGAGAACTCTTATCATCAGTTCATATGTAGAGTTCATAGTAGAATAGTCCTCCCTTCTTCTGATAAACATAGCAAACTTTTACTTGGTTGTCATAAATCCCCAAGATTTTCAGGATTTATACCCTTTTAAAAAAAATCACATTATAGGACTTCCCCAGTTGGTGCATTGGATGTTGCTTTTTGGAGATTTTATTTCCTTGTTAGAAGCATTTCCCTGGCAAAATACACAAACATACTGCAGGTGCTTCTCTTGTAAATGCAATCCAGACAGAAGTTCAGTGAGTGATTTAAGTCACTGTAGCAAATGAGATTATTTGGAAGGAAAGGGCAGTTTAATTTAAAGTGAAGGAAATTACTGGTAATTTTAGAAATAACTTCTACTAAAAAGCTCTTCGGTTCTCCCTGTGGTCAAGAACGCAGTCTAGAGTGTATTTGTTAGTCCTTAATTAACTTTATTTGAACTTTACTTTTAAATGGCTTGTGTTTTTGCCTAAATCTTATGTGACTATGACTGAACTATGTGAGCACTTTTTTTAAAAAATTTTTCCATCTTCAGCAAGTGGATTGCACTGATATTTTTTACATACTGTTTTTGAAGGCTAGGGGCTGTTCCTAATTCAGAGTCCCCAATCTGCTAGTGGGTCAAAAGCTTGGTTTCAGTAATATTGGTCGTAATATAAGCACAAAATGGTGGCTACTAAAAGAGAAGGAGGTGAAGGATGAGAATTAGACTTTTGGCGAGGAACATAATGTAGTATACACAATGTTGACTTATAAAGGTGTGCATCTAAAACTTATATAATGTTACATCAACTGAAAAGATGTGTTTTTTTTTTTAAAGATTTATTTATACAGGTAACTGGGGTATAGGCCAGAGTTGTGGGGGTGAGAAGATTTACCGGAGTCAGAGTGGGGAACAGAGCAGGTAGATTGACATACACTGCTGAGGGGTACAGCAGGCGAGGCAGGAGAGGTCTGCTGCGCCATGTGGGTCCCCTCCCTGGCCAGGAATTGAACTCATGAGGCAGTGGCTGCGGATGCTTCATAGTGCGGTGTTTAACCCCTTGTGCCACCAGGGAGGCCCTTGAAAAAAAGTTTTTAAAAATATTGATCGTCCGTATATTTTTCGAAGTCTCTACCAGCTCTCACTCAGATTTTAGTATTTCATTTTTATTGTGAATTTTTAAAAAAATGACTGAGGTAACATTGGTTTATATCACTGTATATGATTCAAGGGAATCGACTCACATTGCTCGCATGTACATGACCTCAGCCCACCCACCATGGGACCACCCACATCCCTTTATCATATAACACCGGGTCCCCTCCCTCCTCCACTCCCCCCTTCCTCCAACCCCCCACTAGTAGCCTTGATTTTGCAGTCATGTTTCTGGGTGTTGTTTTAGTCTAGTTTTGTCAGTCTCCTGGTTTGTTTCTCTGTGTTCCACGTATGAGTGAATTCATCCAGTATTTGTCTTTCTCCCACAGGCTTATTTCACCTTGCATAAGCATCTTCAGTACCATCCATGTTGTTTCAAATGGCAAGAGGTCATCTTTGTTTACAGCTGAGTAGTATTCCATCCATCTCCGTACCACTTAACCGCTCATCAGTCTTTGGTAACTTAGGAAGTTTCCATAACTGGGCTATTATAAATAGGTCTGCAGTGAATGTAGGTGTACATATATCCCTTTAAATTAATGGATATCCAGATTCTTTAGATAAATACCAAGTGAACTTGCTGGATCATATGGTATAGCTATTTTTAATTTTTGAGAAACTTTCACACTGTTTTCCCTAGGGGCCAGACAGTCTTCATTCCCATCAACAGTGTGAGAGGGTTCTTTTTTCTCTTCACCCTCACCAGCATTTGTTTCTGTTTTTTTTTTTTTAAGATTTATTAATTTATGCATACAAGAACTGGGGTACAGGTCAGAGATTCGTGGAGGGGGGTGGTGAGAGGAGTCACCAGAGACAGAGTGGGGAGCAGAAGAGGCAGATCTACTGAAATACACTGCTGAGGGGAGCAGTGGGCGAGGCAGGAGAGGTCTGCTGCGCCAATGGATCACCTTCCCGGCTGGTGGCAGGGATCGAACTCATGCTGCAGTAGCTGAATTTTGCTTCATAGTGCATTGCTCAACCCATTGCCCCACCAGGGCGACCCCTACATCCAAGTTTTCAACCCATTTTAAATTAACTTTTAAGGAATAGTGTAAAAGAGTGGTTTAGTTTCATTTTTCCTCATGTGACTGTCCAATTTTTACTAATACCATTTGTTAAAGAGACTTTCCTTTCTCCATTGTATATGTTCAGTTCTTGGTCCTAGATTAACTGTTCATGTAAATATGGGTTTGTTTCTGGGCTCTCAATTCAGTTCCATTAGTCTTTTTTTTTTTTTTTTAAGATTTATTTTATTTATGCATACAAGAGCTGGGATATAGGCCAGAGGTACAGGGAGGTGAGAGGCTTCAGCAGAGACAAGAGTGGGGAACAGAACAGGTGGATTGACTGAAATACACTGCTGAGGGGAGCAGTGAGTGAGACAGTGGGTCAGTTCCCTAGCCGCAGATTGAAGTAACCCTGCAGTGGCTGGAACTGCTTCATAGTGCTGAGACTTCACCCCTTGTGCCACCAGGGAGACCCTTTTGTGTCTGTTTTGATCACAGTTGCTTTGCAATATAGTTTAAAGTCTGGGAGCTTTATACTTCCATATTCATTTTTGTAAGAATTATGTTGTCTATTTGAGGTCACATGATTCCATATAAATTTGAGTGATGTTTGTTTTATGTCTTTGAAAAATTCCATTGGAATTTTGACAGAGATTGTATTGAAGCTATATATAGCTTTGGATAAGATGGATATTTTTGGCTATGTACATTCTTCCAATCCTTGAGCAGGGAATATTTTTCCTTTTTCTGGTCTCTTTCTGTTTAAATTTTCATTGACTAGGTCTTTTATCTCCTTGGTTAAATTTATTCATGTGTGTTTAATACTTTTTATTGCTAATGTAAATGAGATTATTTTCTTGAGTTCTTTTTCTTCTAAATCGCTATTTGCATAAAGGAATGCAACATAGTGTTGTATGTTGATTTTGTAGCTTTCCACTTCACTGTCTTGATTCTAATAGTTTTTTTTTTTTAAAGATTTATTTATTTATGCATACAAGCACTGGGGTACAGGCCAGAGGTGTGGAGGGTGAGAGAATCCACCAGAGACAGAGTGGGGAGCAGAACAGGCAGATCAATGGAAGTACACTGCTGAGGGGAGCAGTGGGCACAGCAGGAGAGGTCTGCTGCGCCATGTGGGTGCCCCCCCCTGGCCGGCAGCAGGGATCGAACTCGTGCTGCAGTCTGCTTCATAGTGCATTGCTTAACCCACTGCGCCACCAGGGAGGCCCTGATTCTAATAGTTTTAAAGTAGGGTCTTTGGGTTTTTCTGTAGATGCAATAGTGATAGTTCTACTTCATTGCAATTTGGAATCTCTTGCCTAATTGTTCTACTAGAACTTGTAGTACTGTGTTGAATAGTAATGGTGAGAGTGGACATTCCTGCTGAGTAACTGATCTTGGAGGGCAAGCTTTCAGTTTCTCGCTGTTGAGTATGATGCTAGCTGCGGGCTTGGCATATATGGCTTTTATTATGTTGAGATGTGTTTATGCTAACCTTGTTTTACTAAGAGGTTTTAATCATAAATAGGTGCTGAATTTTATCAAGTACCTTCCCTGTATCTATTGATATGATCATATGATTTTTGTCTTTTTTTGTTAATTGGCAAATGACATTGGTTTTGCATACTTTAATCCATCCTTGCATCCCAAGAATAAATCCCAATTGGTCATGATATATGGTCCTTTTAATGTATTGCTGAATTTAGTTTGATAAGGTTTTGTTGAGGATTTTTGCTTCGCTGTTCATCAGGGATATTGGTTTGAGGTTTTCTTTTTCTTTTTGATTTCCTTGTCTGCTTTGGCAATAGAGTAATGTAAAATGTATTTGGGAGCATTCCCTTTTCCTTGTGTTTTTGCAAGAGTTTGAGAAGGATATGTATTTGTTTGTCTTTGAAGGTTTGGTAGAACTCACTAGTGAAACTGGCCCTGGGATTTTGTTTTTTTTTTTGAGGAGATTTTTGATTACTGGTTCAATTTCTTTGCTTGTAATTAATCTGTTTAACTTTTCTATTCCTGATTCGGTTTTGGGAGGTTATGTGCTTCGAAGAATTTCTCCATTCTTTATGACAATTTGTTGTCAAAGATATTCATATATAAATAGTCTCTTATGGTTGTCTTTATTACTAAGCTCTCTGTTGTAACTTCTCTTTCATTTAGGATTCTGTTAGAGTTTTCCCACCCCTTTTTTTCTTAGTGAGTCTAGCTAGAGGTTTTTAATGTCTATTTTTGAAGGAACCAGCTTTTGGTTTCATTGATATTTTGAACTATCTTTTAACTTCTGTTTCATATATTTCTGCTTTAGGTTTTTTTTTTTTAATTACTATTTATTTTCTTTTTATAGTTCTGCTGCAGTTTACCATAGTTTTGGATCTTAGCACCTTGAGAAGTTTTATGTTTTACTTTTTTAGATCACTGAATCTCAAAAAGAAGTGGTAGAATAAATATAGCAAGATATTTGATACCTACTGTGAGTTTCAGATACTTATATTAACAAAAATTTTTCTCCAGGCATGCAAAAAAGGCTCGTTCCCCACCATGTTTACTAAGTCTTTCTTGGAGGAGATCATTATTATCAGCCTTTCTATTTAGGAAAGAAAGGGGAGTATTCTCCCTTGGATGGTAGGAGCTATTACTTAGGCTCTTTTGTTACTGATTGGATTGCTTGTTTCCAATTGTTACAGAAGAAAGACAACAAAATATAGCTGCTGTTTGATAGAAAAACACTACCTGTGTTAAGTATAGAATGGCACAGGAATTCTGCTGCTACTTCAATGACATTTTGTGAGATGTTTTTTGTAGAAAATACAAAACTTTTAAAAGGCAGGTCGAGAATTTAAACAAGAAAGTCTTTAAGGGGAGGTGTGTGTTTATTTCTCTTCCATTGAACTCTGTGTGGCCAGGAGAACTTGGGTAATTTGTTTTTGGAGTCAGTTCTCATTCTCAGGGCATTTAAATGGTGATTTTGGAATGGGAAAATAAATAGGTGCCATTCCTTTTAGGAAGGTCCCTCCTGGCCACACTAGGGTGAGTGCGGTGTCAAAAGGTCAATGGTTGTAAGTAGCCAGGTAGATGATGTAAAAGCTTCCTGGGTCTGGGCTTCCCAGCGCTCCCTGTACCTCGCCTTTGATCAAGTCAATGAGCACATTAAATCAGGTTTATAGCCACCCTGGTTCAGCATTGGGGTAGTTAACTCCTTTGTCTTCAATTATGTCTTATAAATTAATGATTTAAGAATGCAAATAAATAAGTTAAAAGAATAGCTTATGGTAGGTTCTCAAAATATGGTAGGTGCTTGAATATACTTACTTCTGAGACTGTTTTCCACTCCCTTTATGAAAGGCTCTATTAGAAAGAAGTAAGACTAGTGGGCCTCCCTGGTGGCGCAGTGGGTTAGGCAACGCACTATGAAGCAAACTTCAGCTACTGCAGCACGAGTTCGATCCCTGCTTGCTGGCCAGGGAGGGGTCCCATATGGAGCAGCAGACCTCTCCTGCCCTGCCCACTGCTGCCCTCGGCAGTGTGTTTCGGTAGGTCTGCCTGTTCTGCTCCCCACTCTGTCTGGTAAATCCTCTCACCTCCCAAGACTCTGGCCTGTACCCCAGCTCTTGTATGCATAAATAAATAAATCTTTAAAAAAAGAAAAAAAGGAAAGTAAAACTAGAACTTCACTCATCAAACTGAGGACTTGAATTGGTATAGGAAAGAAGGCTCCTTATCTAAATATTGCTGTGAAAAGAGAGGGTGGGTAGGATATTGTACCGGACTTGTCTAAGTAAGGGGCAGGGATAATTTTAACACTTTTTGCTGTAGTATATATGGTGAAGACATCTGCTTAGTTTCCTTAGGTAAAATCGGGATCTCTGAAAGATGGTGTCACTATGCAAGTTTCCCCTAATGTACTGAAGTAGAACATTCTTATCTCATAGGTTATTTTTTGGGTCTGAGAACACTCAAAAGTTTTCCATATAAATTTTTTTTAAGGATTTATTTATTTATGCATACAAGCACTGGGGTACAGGCCAGAGGTGTGCGGTGCGGGGTGAGAGGATTCACCAGAGACAGAGCAGGGAGCAGAACAGGCAGATCAAGGGAAGTACACTGCTGAGGGGAGCAGCGGGCACAGCAGGAGAGGTCTGCTGCGCCATGTGGGTCCCCTCCCTGGCTGGCAGCAGGGATCGAACGCAGGGATCGAACGCAGGGATTGAATCGTGCCGCAGTGGCTGAAGTTTGCTTCATAGTGCGTTGCTTAACCCACTGCGCCACCAGGGAGGCCTAGTTTTCTATGTAAATTAATGGTGGTAGTATTCCTAGACCTAAATGAAAATGGGCTAAGTCTTACCAAATGGGAGTCCTCTGCCTTGGGATAGCAGGGAAGCATGTGTGTCTTTGGAACAATTTAAATCTTGAGAATCAAATGTTTTTGAGGGCTGCAACTTCTTTGGAGATTTGAAGCTTGTTGAGAAGTGATGGTATGAAAATTTGGACTCAGCCCAGGGATAAAAGGGATTATGGAGCTGTGGACCAAGATCTAATAAGCAGCTATTGCTGATATTATAAGAGTTCCCTCTCTTCCTTATATGCCTGCTGATTTAACTTCTGAAGGTTCTATTTAGACCTCTGCTCTTTTTTATTTGCGTTTAGCTCAGTAAGGCCTACCATAGTAGACTTTTTTTTAAAACATGGTCTAGTCAAGATTAGGCATTTTGTTAGATTTAGGAGAAGAGTTGTTGTGCTGTGTGAGTGCTAAGGAAATGAGTAACATTTTGATTTATTTAAAGTCATTTTAAATGGGATGAAAAATGGACATTGTGGAATTTTCAAGATGGTGGTCATTTTGCCTTTAACATACACACATTAAGTTGAGCATGAAAATTTTAGATTAGTTCTCAAACCTTTAGCTTGTCCCCAGTTACCTGGAGCTTGATAAAGGCTAGGTCCCCTCAGATTCTGGATCAGCAGATCAGGATGGGTCCTAGAATCTACATTTTTAATATAGTCCAAGGTCATGGTGTTGCTGGTCCAGGGACCACACACTGAAAACCACTGAAAAGGGCCCAGCGGGGCAGGGAGTGTAATGGCTAAGAACACAGACCTTGAAGTTTGCAGGTTCTAGATTGAAGTTCTGCTTTGCTAGTTCTTTGACTTTAGGCAAATTTCTTCCTTTTTTTTTTTTTTAAATATTTGTTTATGCATGTAAGTACTGGGGTACAGGCCACAGGTGTGGGGGTAGGAGGATCCACCAGAGACAGAGTGGGGAACAGAACAGGCAGATAGACTAATATACACTGCAGAGGGGAACAGTGGGTGAGGCAGGAGAGGTCTGCTGCGCCATGTGGGTCCCCTCCCTGGCCGGCAGCAGGGATCGAACTCGTGCTGCAGTGGCTGCGGTTTGCTTCATAGTGTGTTGCTTAACCCACTGCGCCACCAGGGAGGCCTTGACTTTAGGCAGATTTCTTACATCTGTTCTTTTATTGCTGAAGTGGAAATGCTGTGTAGTATGTTGTGCGTCCTGAGCCAAATGTGTTTAAAAGCATATAGAACAAAGCCTGCAGCTTGCAGACATGCAGCAAATGTTGGCTTTTTAATTATGAAAAGGAATCAGTGTGTGAATAGAATCCTGATATATAAGTTGGAGTATGCTCCTTAGGACAGAAACGTTTATATTTCCCCTCATTTCTGAGCATTGTGCTGTGGAAAAGATACACCATCATTAGTCAGTTTACATTTAATAAGTGAAGGAAAAGTTTATGATCCCAGCAATTTCCCAGAAACATTTTTTAGAGACTTGGTCTATTCACACTGGTGGTCTTTTTTCTTTTTTCTTTTTATTTTAGGAAGATTGAATTCCTTGGTTACTTATGTTGGATTCTTGCTGTAATGACTGCGGTCTACACAGTTCGTGCAGGGGTTTTAAGAGTTGTTGCTGGGACTTTAATTACAGGAAATTCCTGAAAGTCATCTTCCAACAATCTCAGCTGTATGGCAGTGACCCTGTGTGTGATGGCCCTGAGTGTGGGGGACTCTTGCCCCAGCCGCTGAATGCCTATAACGTGCCCGCACAACCCTGAGAACCCACCTCTCTCTCACAATCCTCTGAAAAGCCTCACTCCCTTCTGTCCCTGACCGGCTGTCATGGCCACCCATCTTATTTCCATTGTAGCAGTTGTCAAATTCATATCATAATTTCAGTACCTCAGTAAGTTTTAAAAAATTCACACACTTTAAATGAATCACAATATCCACTTTGTTTTTTTGAACTCATAATAGTTTTCAATGAACCAGATCAAACTGTTGGCACAAATTCTTTTCCTGTAGACCACCGTCATACTGCAGCGTAGAGTCTGAGCTCTCTCGTCTGCTTCCTGCTGCGTCACCCAGCGCATTCAAAGGTCATGTGTTCAAGCATCGATCTTTCACACAGGTGTTCATTTTCACTGCTTTCTCGTGAGCACTGGTCTGTGAAACGGGCATCTTTTTGCTGTGTGCTTAGTGGCCAGCTCCTTTACACACCATTGCTTTTACGTAACCAGTGTAAATGTCAGTACAGTGAAAATGGCAAAATTGCCTCTTAGTGTGATTATAAAAATAGTTTTAAAGTCACGGATGCCCTGAGGGGTTCCTGAGGACCCCCAGGGTTTTCTGGATCCCTCTGAGTGCAGCTGGCTCATTGCATCTCGGCCAGTGCTGTTTAGGGTCAGCGCCTCATCCTTGTCAGTCTCCCCTGAGGTTGCTGAACTGGGGCCAACATTTTTGCTTACTTACTCCTAAAGTTATCTTATTAGAACCACAAACCTGCTGCCCCTTGGCTCAGCTGTGCTGAAGTTTTCCAAGTGAAGGAAAATTTAGTGACATTAGGAAAGAAAATTTTCCTGAGATCTGCAACTCCAGACCTGTGTGAAGCTGTTACTTTTGCTGAGTTAGCACAATAGATACATCCATACTCATGAGGTTCCTTGGTTTCCTTTCCTCATCTTTCAAGATTAATATAATCACAGAGAAAACTTGGAGAAGTATCTTGTACATTTGTCAAGAAATGCTTACCTGGCAATGCCGTGATGCCATCATAATTAAGAATAAGAGGTGCAACCTGCTGTAGTGCTTTTTATTTAATGTGTGGTTTAACATGTTCTTCTGTTCTTTTGTTTCCTGTCAAGAGTAATCAGGTCTTGATTCAGTTAATATTTTTTGGCAAAACTGCTTCATAGGCTCTGAAGGATTGTGTATCTGGTTGGAATCAGGCAGTGTTCATCTTTTTGCGATGGTCACTACTAATAATCATCATCAGATCCATTATTTTCTAAGGAATTTGCAAAATGGTGAAATTTTAATTTTAATCTTATTTATTTGGATAGTTTTGAGGATTTCTTGTAAGGGGAAAATTTCCCTCAATTACTGTAGCGATAGTAAATATAGAAAAGATTGTTAAATTCTTTTTCTTGTAACTTTAATTTCCATCATGTTGAGTTAGCTAAGAGATTATAGACAAGTCTTTTCAGGTTGAGTAAATTAAATTGTTCTCTCTGTTGTTTTTTTTGAAACTCCAAACTAAATTGCACTGGTTTTTAGAAGTAAATTCAAAGGAAGCTATTAATAGAAAAGTCCTTTTGTTATGTTTTGAAAGCAACCTAAATTCACTGAAATAAAAAATGGTAGATTCGAGTTGGTGCTATTGAATGAATTAGATTTTTTTTTTTACTAAGACAAGATTGTTCTTGCCTCTAGAATAATATTTTTGTTGCGTGTAATTTCCTTTTTTGATCTTACATTGTATTTGAGAGGGGCAAGTCGAATGGAACTAGAGCTTCTGTTGGGTTTGGGTGGGAGAGCGAGGGAAGGGGCTCTTCAGTCAACACCAGACTTCCACCCTCATGCTCTGCTTCTGCTGTCTGTGACTTCAAACAGGTCCTTCTACTTCAGGCCTGACTTGTTTTAGGCTGTGCCTCCCTCTGCTCTTCTCATAATTTGAGTGATTGCTGAATACACAATACTTAGTACTCAGACAACAAAAGATTATCTAAATACCTGTGCACCTTTGTAAACCCCTCCTCTGAGCTGGTAAGCAGCTGCTTTTGCTGAGCAGCAGGGTTCTTCATAATACCAGTTTCCCGGGCTCTTCCTCATGTGACTTTCAGAATGGAGTCCACGGTATTTCATTATCTGTTAAAATTATCTGTTACCATTGTTTTCAGCTAGTGCCTACACTTACAAATGAAAATTAAAGTGATTTTGACTTCGGTTTTGTTGTCCTTATAATCTCTAGATAGGGCTAGAACTGGGTGATTACATGAACTCTTATTTTTTCCTATGGAGCTTACAATATTCCTAGAGATTGACTGTAGCCGGTAGGGCAAGATTGCTTATCAAAGTGGACATGTTCCTGATGAGAATAATTCTGGGTGTCGTAAAAACTTTGGGGCATTTTAACAGATGGAGAGAGAGACCTGGGTCTCCCATTTATTGATCTTTGAGTACACACAGGCTCTGCTTAGCCGGTGCCCTTAGATGTTTGTGCTTAATTCTCACAGCAGCCCTTTGAGTGTTGTTATTTTCACTTTAAAAGTAGAAAAAGCCAAGTCTTGGAAAAGTTAAATAAGTTCCCTGAGTCATCCATTTCCTAAATGCCAGAAACTGATGTGTAAGATTATTGTATGATTTGAATTCATATTGGACTTGATCATCCTCTGAAACTGTCTACTGTGTCTTTCTTTGACTTCTTATCAAAGTCTGATGAGCACAAGTCCCATGCTCTAAAATTTTCCCACCAAAGTATACACCCTTCATTGGCAAGTTTGCCCAGGAGAGCCTATTTAGAAAGTGCACTGCAAATGTAAAATTGTTCTAAAGTTTTATGTTTGAACCAATAGATCAAAACTCATTTTCTACTGTGTAAAACTGACACTCCTCCACAAAAGTGTCGTTGAAATGCTCACCTGCCCAGTGCACCTCAGTTTGCGGAACAACTTTAGGGCATTCACATGATGTTGTGATCAAATGTGATGTCCTCATCAGAGTGGAGTTTAGATAATTTACCATGTTGCAATGGTGGGAATCAGGTGGAATGGGGGTCCCCGACAGTACAGATAGACAATGGTGCGGGGCTGCCCTGAGGAGTGGGGGGTGGGGTTGTGGAGTTTGGGCAGTGTGATGAGTATCTGTCGGATTGCTTTATTATCCTACTTATTGGTTTAGTTCCTTCTTGCTTTCTGCCACTGGCTTTGCACTTGCTCCTGTTCCTTAATTGCGGGAGTGTCTTTGATCCTTGACCCACTTATTCAGGCCCCCTACCCTGCACTTGCTCTCTGGCACAGTGCTTGGTTTCGGTTGTTTTTCTCTGTGGTTCCAGGGAACTCCAATTCAGTGAATTCACATGACCCTTCAGTTGCTGGAGCAAGTTTGCTGCTACTCAGGTATCTTGTGGGTATGAGAATGTCTCCGAATTGGCATCTTTGCTTTCAACTGCTCTTCCTTCTAAAAGCAGCTATTCCCTTATAAGGTGGTATACAAATTGGCAGGCAGAGAAGATTTGCATGGCCACGGTAGGTAGGTGAGGCTCATATCCTTATTTAATTAGCCGAGGGTGTAGAACTTACCGGAAGGTAGGTAGGCAGCCACACTGGCAGGGGCGGGGGCTGCAGAAAGTGACGCTCCTTTCCCTGGCCCATCGCCAGGAGGCATGCTGCGCTGTGATAAGGTCTGGGATTGCATCATGGTTCCAGTAGAACTCATAGGAACTATCTGTGCACTTCCTCTTGAGGGAATATTCATAACCTAAACTGAGCTTCCTCAAGGACAAAAACCTGATGGTGTGAAGGAAGGGTTGCATTTCCTCGTAATAGTGACCTCGACTCCTGTCTTCAGTGTCCTGCAAAGCCTGCTTCTCTTAACTCTCTTTGTTGGACTGAGGTTTCTTGCCTGATCACAGAAAACCTTGATATTAGGCTGTATATCCTAATGGTTATCCTAGTGGTTAAAAAAAAAAAAACAAACCCAAAACCAAACAGTTTATGAGGTATGCTTGACATAGAAAACGTTGAGTGTATTTAACGTGTACAACTTAACGAGTTTGGAGATAGGTGAGAGACACTGTGAAACCATTACCCCAGTCTGTGCCATAAGCCTGTTCATCACCGCCAAGACTTTCTTCCAATTCTCTTTATTACTGTTATTTTTATTCTATAATAACACTTAACATAAGTTATATCCTCTTAGAAAAATTTTGAGTATCCATGCCATAGTGTTTGTTAGTGTCTCTGGGCTGTGCCTTAGATCGCTAGGACTTAGTTAACTGTAGGACTGAACATTTGTGCCTCCGGTCCAACCCCTCCCCATTTCTTCCTCCCTAGTCCTGGCAAGCATCATTTGCGTCTGAGTCTGCTGGGTTCGTCATGGAAGTGGTACCCGCAGCACTGGCACGTCTCACCTTCCATAGTGTCCCCCAGGTCCCGTGTTGTCACGTGGGCTAGCACTAGAAGTGTCAGCATTTCCCTGCTGGCCTTAGAATTGGATCTCTCGATGCCCGTTTTCTTAGATGAAGCAGGTTGGCAGCAGGCCCCACCCCTAATGGTGGTAGTGAGGAACCAGACACCACCGTAGCACATGTAGTATAGTGCCTGCACGAGACCAGGGTTGATATGGTCGTTGCTAATCATTGTTGATTAGCAGCATTTTAAGTACCCACAAAACTGATTTTTTTCTGCCTCTGCTATCCAGTCAGTAGCCAAATGCTGGCATATCTTACTCCTCTCAGCATGTCACATTGTGCTCCTCTAGCGGCTGTAGGCCTTCTGCCTCTACCTTAGCTCAGTACTCACTGCCCTCACCTAGATTGTGACGATGAGCTCTTAGCTGACCTTCATGATTCCGGCTCAGAAGTCATCTTCCTTTCTCGAAGTGACCATTGATTGTCTGGCTCAACCACACTGAGTCTAATCGACTCTATTTGACTTTCACAGGCTCTCGCATTTAGCTCATACGTGATCATTTTCCACAGACATAGGAATGTGTTCCCAGCATACAGCGTCTTTCTCTTATTGTCTAATTTGGCATTTTCTGTCACTTGACAGACTTGCCCTTGAGTCACTCGCGGGCCCCTTTGATCCTGGGACGTGGAGCTGGCAAGAGAACTGTTTCTGGTGTAAGATGACCAGGGCGTCGAGTCACACCCTTCTCTTGCCTGGGCCCTGCCTGCCTTTAGAAGTCTATATTCTGAGAAGTTGCATCACTCTGTTGCTATTATTAATCTAGAGCCAGGAGTGCTAGAAATCTCCCCGGTCGCCTTATGCTTGAGATCTGTTACAAGGAATTTGGGGACTGAGATGTGCGTTCCAGTGTCGCTCTGTTACTCTCCCTAGCCTGATAGTCGCAGACAAGCAGGTGTAGGGCAAGTGCTCAGTAATGTTCCTTCTTACTTTTCCTCTTAGTTGAGGGGTCTTGGAAGTTGCTAAATGGGTAAAAAAGAGTGGAATACCAGATGCACGTGTGTTCTCTTCACTCACCGCTGTCCCTGAGTAGCCTGCCTCAGGTTTGCCTGTTGTGTTTTCACATATTGGGGATGCACAGAGCACCCTAAGCTTGTGGCCTGATTTATAAATAAGGCAAACAGAAATGTTTAGACTGTAAGGCCAAGATTAGTGGTTACCGCAAGGAAAGGGGACAGAGAGGTGGGTAATCTGTGATGATGGGTAGAATTGGACTTGAGTCCAGGACAGATGTGGATGTATCAAGATGCACACCCATAACCTATAGGATGTTATAATGCAGAATTACTTCAGTAGCATTTAAAAAGAAAGAAAGAATACCCACCAATGCAAACGGCCTGATTTCACTTCCCATCTTCTCCTTACCACTGCTCATGGCAATAATCGTGACTCTAATAGATCATTTAGCCACAGTTCAGACCTGAAAATTTTTGGATTTGATGGCAGAGACATTCTGACCCCAAAAATCAGAGGAGGAAGAATTATTAGTGGTGTCCTTGAAAGGGTAGGGAGTTTGCCCTTGTTCTTATATTTCCACTGCCCATCTGGTATGAATAAATGATTATTGAGTGAATATGTACATTTCCTAAAGAGCTTGCTATGTTTCTGTAATGAACAAAACCAAAGGGCAATTCTCGGGTTCGCTTCTTGGGGTGACGAGGGGCTGCTGTGCTGCCAACTGTCTCAGCAGGCATCTGCTTTCTGAGGGGGGGGGGTTGGAAAGAAAATGGGGGTGATGATGGGAGAGAAGGGGGAGACGTGAATTTACCGAGAATTGTCGTTAGTAACTGCTTTCTTCTTGACTCAGTCCTTAGTGATTCAATTTCTCCTTAGGGGACACTGAGGCCAGTACCCCAAATACACACACTCAGTCTTTGTCTAGATATAAAAATCTTTAAAGAGTGAAACACATAAAAGCGTCCATATACGTGTAAAATGTGATGAATTTTCACAAGTTGGATGTGCTTGTGCACATAGCACTTTCTGCAATTCATTTTCTTTGATTTATGTAAACAATGCATGGTAGAAGTGTTGATCTAAGGCATGAACCTCAAAGTTCATTTTAATTTTGCTGAAAATAATCTGGTTATTCCTGCTTCAGGTATTTTCTGACTTAGGTGCTCAATATCAAGCTTAGGGGACTATAGTGAACCTTGGGGGTCTTGGTCATTTATTAGTCTGCACAATTTCGGAGGAGAGTCTTGACTTTGCCTCTTTTAATCTCCCCAAAGCTGAGGTGTGTGGACTTTTTACTCAAGTCTGCATTGTTCTCTCCTGCCTTCCACAAGAAACTGAGCCCTGCCTTTGACTTCCTGTTAGGGCAATTGGAAATCGTGCATGCCTCACAGCTTCAAAGAGGCGCTCTCCAGGTGTTTCAGGCAGGACAAACAGGAGCTCTCTGTGGTCCGGTGCAAAGCAAACCATCCCATACCCCCGGGTTCTTTCCAGGATAGGTGAGTAACTTCATTAGAAGATGAGCAGAGGAAAAAAAAACAGTTTCATAACACATGCATGGACAATTGACACGATTCTAAGTTTTAAAGAAAAAAAAAAGTGTGGACCAGGGATATTTATCATATGTTTAGGCAGCTTGGGGCATCAGCGAGAGAAAAGGGGGAGACTTCCCATGACTGACCAGGAGGAGGTTACCTCATCCTTACTCTTAGAGAGGGCATATTCAAACCTCCAGCTGAATGAGACCCCTCAAACTACATTCTTCTGCGTCCTAATTGCTTCTCAGCTTAGGAAAAGAGCAGAAGTTTAGGATGTGATGATCTCTTCCACTAGAGAAGGTTGGATGGTTTAGGTGAGGACAGAAGCTTCTCAGTGCCTTGCTGCTCTCAAGTGAAACCAATCTGCATTCTTTAACCGTGGTTATTGGTGTCTGGGCCTCCCATGACCTTTCATTCTCATACCAAGGTGATAAGAGGCCTACCCTGGGCCCATTGAGAAAAACCTCTCTGACTCATTCAGTGTTTGTCAGGAGAAATTACAGTGTTAAGGTGGGAGGGCTTTGAGGAGATCATATGTTATACTAGATACTTTAAAATACACTCCTGGATTAAGCCAGATTTGCAAGAGCTCAGCATTCTTAACGTCACATTTCATTGACATACCGCAGTTGCGTGATAGGATCAGGTGTTGTGGACAGTGCTCCAGAAATCCCCTAAAGCTGTTACAGATCTTCTGGCTCTGTATTTTTATATTTCTCCTTCTCAAATAAGGTGGGTTTCAGAGTCTGTGACTGTGTCATTGAGTGAAGTTTTCTGCAAGTTTCTGTGCTTCCTCCAGAAGGATAAAGTGTATCTTCGAGGAGGAAAACGCACACTGCGAGTCTCCCTAAATACCTTTTTGCTTAGGATCCATACTTGTGAGCTCTTTTATGTCTTCCTGAATTATGCCCATGAAATTAAGCTCAGGGAATAACACCATGCCTCCAAGAACTTCCTCAGGAAATGAACTGAAATTCTCTCTCTCCAGAAAGGGATGCAAATGGATGTGCATGATGACATCATTATTGCGGGCTTGCGTCCAGGGGTTGAAACCCCGGGTCTAGTGACCCTGGGCTCGCTGCGTAGCCCATTTGTGCCTGAATATGCTCATCTGTAAGGGTAAGCAGCCCATATTTTGTAGAGTTGTTATAGAAATTGAATGAGTTTTTGTGGGAGACAGTCTCAGCACAGGTTTTTTTTTTGCTTGTAATACTGTTACTCATTTTTTTTTATAAGATTTATTTATTTATGCATACAAGAGCTGGGGCACAGGCCAGAGTCCAGGGAGGTTAGAGGATTCACCAGACAGAGTGGGGAGCAGAACAGGAAGATTGACTGAAACACACTGCTGAGGGGAGCAGTGGGTGAGGCAGGAGAGGTCCACTACGCCACTTGGGTCCCTTCCCTGGCTGGCGGCAGGGATTGAACTTGTGCTGCAGTGGCTGCGGTTTGCTTCACAGTGCATTGCTTAACCCACTGAGCCACCAGGGAGGCCCTGTTACTCATTTTCGTTATTGAGAAAAATCTTGGTTTGATTCCGATTGATACATGGGTAAATCACAAACTTCAAAAGTTTATAACATAATTCAGTCTCGTCTTAATATATTACACTATCCTTATATTACACTTCTTATATTACACTATCCTTATATTTTCAATTATTACTTGAATTGAAGCATTGCCTTGTGTTTTTATTATGCAGATTAGTCATAATAGGATTTGTTTCTAGGGAACACTTTTTGCACTATAATGATAAAGACAACAGTCTGGAACTGGTGAAAAATTATTATCTTTGCACTAATTGATTTGTTTGAGAGGCTGAGTGCCTCAACATAACTATGGGAAGAAAATTAAAGGTGATCAGAATGTTTGAAGAAGTCTCGATAAGTTATGGGGGGGGAATTTACTTTTGAGCAGAAGCTGGTTATAATTAGAGGTGAATTTTCTTGCTACTGTTACTATTAAGGAGGAGGAGTATTTTTATTTTTTTTTGAGTCTCTTAGCTCCTAACCTTTGTGCAACTTTTGTAATAAAAATGTCTTAGAAATTTAAAATGCGGACATTAATTTGATATAACTCCTGCCTGTATTTCCCTCTTCACTTTGTCAAATTTCTTTCTGGCTCATTATGTTCCAGTCACATCTTTCTTTTAACGTCTTGGGCCCCTTTCCCCCTCAGATCCTGCGGATTTTCTGCTGGAAGTCACCCATCTCTCCCCTGACTGTTCCTCCAGTTCCCCCAACCCCATGATTCAAGCCTGTTTAATTTTAAACTCTGAGAGAAACTGCCCCTTTTGCACAAATATGTTCTCCTCTCACATTTATCCTCTCTCAAGTAGTATTATCTATTTACTTTCATTATGCTTATCATAACTAGTAGTTTGCTCTTTAAGTACTGGTGTGCTTTGTCTTTTTTTCTTGCTATACTAAGTTCTATGAAGGCAAGGGGTGTATCTGTCTTGTTTACCAAAAGGCAGTGACTGGCTTATAGTAAATATTTTAATATTTGTTTATTAAAATAAACAGTGGATCTAGCTAATGTATAAGCAGAAAAGTTCTTGGCACAAAGACCCAGATATTGAATATATTAGGCTTTGTAGGCTGTGTGTTCTCTGTTGGAACTACTCAACTCTGCCATTTTAACACAAAAGTGGCCATAGGCCATATGTAGATGGATGGATGTCACTCTGTACTTGTTGCAGGTACACCTCAGTGAAGAAGAGGTGCCATTTTCCCTGCCCTGACTTACTGCAGCTGCCTGGGACTACAGGCAGCCATGTGGGCTGTGAACAAGACTTTTAAGGGAGAGCTACGGGGAGCAAGGGCGGGGGCTGAGTGGTCCAACAGACCTACTTATTACGAAGGCAGGCAGGACTGCTTGCTCTTGCTCCTGTGCTGCTGCTGGGAAGGAGGTTTGGAGGAGACAGGGTGAAAGACACATGGAGAGATGGACAGTGGCACCTGTTATCTTGCTGTGGTCTCTCCTGTCCCAGCTCTCCAGAACCTCCCTAAACTCCTTCTTGTGCTTCTCTGCCAGAAGGTGTCTTAGACTGGCAAGCTTTCATGTCTCTGTGACTCTGCTTCAGGCCTACCCTGTTTGGGGATTTGCTCATAAGGGGATGGGTAATTTTGGGAGTCTTATTGAGAAACTATTATTAGGGATATCCTTTCTTCTCTCTTTCTGCACACCATTTCTATTAAACATCTTTTACACTAAAAGTCTGGTTCCTTGGCCTGTGTATAGCAGATCGCTGAACCCCTTTCAGAGTGTGCACCCTTGACAGTTGGGGGCTCCTGGGTGCCTTCACTCACATGCCAACATACCAATAAAACTTTATTTAAGCAAGTGTAGCCAGCTTGCTGGTTTGCTGGCTCCTGAACGAATGCATAAAGCATAACAAAAGCATATTGCAAATTGCATGTCTGCTTAGGTTGCCTTCAATCTTAAAACCTGACTAAGGCTCTAGGAGAAGGCAACCTAGGGAGATAGAACACTTGTTGATCAGAATTCATTGGAAAAAGCATATCTTGAGCGCTTACTATTTACATACCACACATACTTGAAACTAGTGACACAGAGCCAATGATGAACAAAGACCTGACTTATCAATTAGTGGGAAACAGACAGGTAAGTCAACAGTTAGAATTCAGAGCCATAAATGACTGCGAGAGGCATACAGAGAGGTCTCAGGGACATAGGAGAGGCAGTATCATATAGTAGGAAGGTCGAGGATTTAAGAAAATAATTACAAAATGAAACAGTGATGGAAATCAACATTTTACTGAGAACCCTCTATGTGTTATGACCTGTTCCTGTATGACCTTTTTTAACTTCTTCAAAGCAAAACTATAAAGAAGGTATTAGGAGGTATTATTGTATTTAAAGATACAGGATCCAGACTCAAGCTGTCACACAACTTGGCATGGCAATTTGTTAATGGTGAGAGGATTATCTTTGAAGACAGATTCAAGTTCAGATCCTGCCCTGCCTCTTTTTTTATTGACTTGGGCAAGTTGTTGAACCTGTAAACTCTGAGGGCTATTGTGAAGATCAGATGGGAGAGTCTTATAAATCACTTAGCATGTCGTTCTTAATGCTTGTAAGTAATGAAGTGGTGGTGTTGATGGGCTAAATATATTATGGAAACATAGGTCTGGAGAAATCCGTTCTTTTCCTCCTGCTATACTTTGTTCATCATATTTTGTTTATCAAAAACCACATTTTGCGTTAAAATTACATTGATGTAAAATTACAAAAAACTATGGCATATATTTCTTGGTTATTGAACAATGTAAGAGATACATTATTAACACATTGGGAGGTTTTTGGAATTTTAATGAGAAACTATTGGGAAGAAAAAGATTCAGAATGGAATTTTATTTTTTTAGCTGTCAAGGTATTTTGGATGTGGGCTGAACTCATAATTCTGTCTCTTTAAATACTTCTTGTTTATCATTTGCCCAGTTTTATTTCTTGCATCCTTAGTATTGGCATATCTGTATATAAAAATAGTAGCAGCAGAGCTGGCTTCCTTGCCTCTGTGTCCCAGCTCTGGCGGTAGCGTCCAGCCTTCCTCTTCACCCCTGCTTCTCTGTGCTGGTCCATATTGGTCGCTGGAGTCTGAGGGGTGTTGAGTCTGCCTGTCAATGCTTAAATATCCCTCTTAGGAGCAAATCAAGGAACCTTATCTGTCACCAGAATCTCTGTATCCATTCTGGGATGAAATTTTGCATCACTATAAATGCTGATGGGGAACTATGTAGCTCTCTAGGATTTTTAAGCTCTGTTAGTGATGATGGGAGGGAGATGTACTTTTGGGACTTCCCTTGTGTTGTTTGATAGGAACAACTGTTTTCTAAATTCTTATTTGGATGTAACTATGCCAGTGCATCTTCAGTTCCTTGTGAATTACCATCCTCCCGACCCCTAATTTCCGATCACATTAAGTCCACCAGCTGGAAGCCTTTTCATTCAGTGGGTTAAGTTTACAAAGAAGTTTGACTACACTGTCACTTAAGAATTTTATTTTTTCAAAAATCTGCTAAAATGTGACAAGGTACTTAGGCATTTCTCTTCAAATGGGTGACCATGGCCTTCTCAAGCCGCCAGAGCAACAATTTTTATTCTGGGCACGTGGACAGACTTAGAGTTCTTGCTCCGTGCTCTTCCGAGACTGGGACAGATTTTGTATCTTCTGTGAATGTTTGAGGACAGAGACGGTCCATCATTTTCATGACTCAGAAATGTTCATGGCTGCCCAAATGCCAACGGCCATGACGCTAGAGTATCCTTTGTGAAATTGGAGTAGTGACCCTAAGGCAGCGAATGAGAAATCTGAAAAATGCCAGATCTTGGACCTGTGGTGGTGGTTCCCTAGCTTGATGCATTGTGCTTATTTTTGGGCGATGGTGTTAGTTTCACCCTAACTGACTAGTTTGCTCAAAAACGGAGAGCTAGAAAGTAAGCCAACTTGTCTCTCAGGACAGAAGAGTGTCTTTATTGGAGTAGGGTGTCAGCTAGCAAGTTGGAGGGTGCACCACCTCATTGTCAAGGGCGTGTTCTGAGGCCCATGCTCTCTACACTCGCGCTCACTCCGTGGAGAAGGCTCTGCTGCTTCAGAGACTCCTGCGTGGAGGGGCCAGAGGGCGGGTGAGGTGCTGGTGACTTTGCACATGCGCTTGTGCTGGCGTTCCTGGAATGACCTCTTTCAGGACCTGGTTGGTGGTGGGGGTGCTGGTTTATCTGCCTTCCTTTTAAATCCTTGCAGATGTGTAGTGACTGCTGTGGGTCTCCTCTTTGACTTAGGTTCTGAGCTATAAAAAGGACTGCCCAGAAGAGGCAAGTCCACTGTGCCCCAGGGATATACAGTTGTGGAAACCCTGTAGAGTTCTAACCCCATGACTGTAGCGTCCTGTAACTGCTCACTTGCTGGTAAGGAAAGTGTTTATACAGTTACTTTTTGGTTTTCTCATCACTGTGTAAGGTCCTTTGCTGTGAGCATGCATCATTCTGACAGCAAAAATGGTCCGTTCTGGACAGGGAACTAGTAGATACTGAGATAAAGTAGGTACAAGCAGGTTAAAGATAATCAAATTGGGGATCCATCTGAGTGTGTGATATGCTGAATTTACTTAGAAAACTGATTTGCTTTGGTGATTTGCAGTGTAATTTTTCAGGCAACTCTGGTTGCCAGAATCACTCTAACAGAATTGGGCATTAAGTAAAACTCATTGCAGAGCTAAAATATATCATGTAAAAAACAGCATTTTCATTTTCATTTCATCATAGGGAAGACATTACTTGGCTAGAACATAGTGAAATATAGTTTCTGGGTGTTTTTCACATGTTTGAAATTATTCTGTGTTGATAGGTGGCTAAGGAAAGTACCATCTGTAATTATCTAGAGTTATAGGAAAGATGTGTGTAGCTGTGTCAGGTTGTGAACTAATACCTAGAAAGAGACATTATGTTTATTATGGAGAGTGATTGTGAGATTTGAGTAGTATGACTTTCTACTAGAAATAATTGAATAAAACTACTAAGCTTATGTTAATAAATAGGTAGAAAAATAAATTGACATTGATGTAAATACACAATAATAATGCCATTGATGTAGATCCACAATAATGCCATAAACAAACATCTACTGTATTTACAACTAAGGAGTTTATGGTTATTCACTTAAAAGTATTTAGTATTTTTAAGTGGACAGTTCTGTTTTAAGCACTCTGCCTCTATTTTCATGTATATTAGCAAACAAAACTAGCTCATCAGCCTCATGATAAAATTACAAAATAGGTATTTACATTTACAAAAAACCTTGGTTTAGGAAAAATGCTAAGTAAAAAAGTAGTTTTTTATATAATAGAAAAATGATGAGAGTAACATGTGGAATGTTGCAGATTGAAATTATTGATACATAACTTTCTGTTTAACTTTGAGGCTGTGTGTTTTTATTTATTTTTTTAAAGTTTTATTCATTTATGCATACAAGCACTGGGGTACAGGCCAGAGGTGTGGGGGGGGGTGAGAGGATTCACCACAGAGAGCGGGGAGCAGAACAGGCAGATCAACGGAA
>JAGFMF010011610.1:2307920-2329162 GCA_019455555.1 Galemys pyrenaicus | reverse complement strand
CCCCCCCTGGCCGGCAGCAGGGATCGAACTCATGCTGCAGTGGTTGTGGTCTGCTTCATAGTGCGTTGCTTAACCCACTGCGCCACCAGGGAGGCCCTGAATGTAATTTTATAAATTTACTACTTTTCCAGAATTTTAATTAAGTTAAATGAAAATTATTTTAAAAAAGATTTATTTATTTATGCATACAAGAAAAGCTGGGGTACAGGCCAGAGGCGCAGGAGGTGAGAGGATTCATCAGAGACAGAGCGGGGAGCAGAACAGGCAGATCGACCAAAATACACTGCTGAGGGGAGCAGTGGGCAAGGCAGGAGAGGTCTGCTGCGCCATGTGGGTCCCTCCCTGGCTGGGCATCGAACTCGTGCTGCTTCCCCTGCTGCACCATCAGGGAGGCCCAAGTTAAATGAAAATTACCATCGCTTCTTAGTATATTTACTGAGTCACTGTTCAGACATTTTTTAGAATGAAGGTAACCTAAAACATTTTGAAGGGTTGCGGTTCTAAAACTGTAAACACCTAAAGTCCCTTAAGTATTTCATATTTTCTTATGGTTTATATTTAAGATACTTGTTTTTGCAGAGTAATGGAAAGTTTTTAAATTAAACTTGAAAAATAAATGGGTAAACAGACGGCTAAGCATTAAGTAATAAAATAAGAGTTGGTCTCACATTGACTTGTATATCTTGAAAATCTTTCTTTCTCAACCTTTTTCATGTTAGTGTATGAAGCAGTTACAGCAAGCAGCGTGTTCTGGTACCACCCAGCAAAATGTCCATCTTCTGTTGCAAAGATTTGTCATTTAGTAAAGGTCTAGAAGGGCAAAGTAAGAAGCAAAACTCTTGTGGGTTCACTCATAGCCCTCCTGTGAGTCTTGAAGCTAGTTCTAAGGCTGCACAGCTGCTAGAATCCAAATATATTATAGAATTCAGCATGACTTAATTTGCCAGCTTGCCAGGAAACTCCAATTACTGTGTTAGGAAAAAGGAAAAAAAAATCAACGACATTGTCCTTCTGCATAATGCTTTCAGTAGACCTTTTGAAAATGGCAGGATTCCACAGAGACAATTCTTACCCAGAAGGTTATTAAATCACAGCAAGTTTCACTTCAAGATGAATCAATAGCAGTTATTAATTAAGATTGACTAGTGGCACATTGTGCAACCCATGAAGACAGATCGGCAGAAGAATACTATTTGTACACAACTACCATGTTTTCAGTTTATGCTTGATGATTAGTGATTCTGTCAAAGCAAATAAGATGGTATAGAAATATTTCACACATTTATTTACTGAGATTGTAGGGGGAATAATCAGAAGCATAAAGCTTGTGACTTATATGATTCAAGGGATATTTTTCTTCACAACTTTTTAATATAAAAATTACCTATCAAGATGAATTCTTTATAAAGGGATGTACAAAAGTAGTGATCTAGCAACATCCTGGCTTTAAAGTTTAATTTTGGGCCCCATCTCCCTTCTTTTCACTTGATACAAAGAAATGACAGCAGCATACCAACCTTTGCTGTTTCATACTTCAGTGTTAGTATGCCAAAAGGAGGGTTTGGTCAAAAGTTGAGTATAAGAAAATGTATTTCTTTGGGAATGGTTCTCACTTTGTAGGTTTGTGGGAAGATGGTTATTATTAACTTGAAAATATCTTACTTATGATGTAACAATACATGCTTGAATTTTTTTCAAGTTTGTTTACATGTTATCAGCTTTGGCGCTAATAGGTTTAACCCTCTTAAACGGATGGTTCCATACCATGCCCATTACCAGTGCCCCAATAACCCACGTGTTCCACTGGCCCTTTAAACCTCCTGACTCCCTACCTACCCCTCTCTCCCTCTGGTTTCCTCAGTTTTGCAGTCAAATGTTAAAGAGTTTATTATTGCTTTGGTTTTAACTGACCCTTTGTTATGTTTCTCTCTCTTCTACATGTGAGACCATCTGATAATGATCTTTTGCCTTATTTGGCTTAGCATTACCCTTTCCAGTTCTATCCATGTTGTCACAAATGGGAAGAGTTCTTTTTTTTTTTTATAGCCGAGTGGTATTCTATCATGTATATGTCATGTGTGTGCGTGCTTACGTGTGTATGCATTTTTCTGATCCACTCCTCTGTTCTTAGGCGCATAGGCTGTTTCCATATCTTAGCTATTGTGAATAGAGCTTCAGTGAACATCGCAGTACATGTATCTCCTTGAGTTAGTGTTTTTGTATTTGGATAGATGCCTCGGAGTGGAATTGCTGGATCATATGGAAGATCTATTTTTAATATTTCAGTCTTGTCGATACTGATTTGCGTAGGGGCTGGACTAGTCCACATTCCAACAGTGTAAAAGGGCTCTTTTTCCTCCACATCTTTGCCAACACCTGTTTCTTGTGTATTTGATGTGGGCCGTTCTCACAGATATGATGTGGTATTTCATTGTGATTGTGATCTGCATTTCTCTAATGATAAGTGATGATGAATATTGGCCATCTGTATGTCTCCTCTGGAGAAATATCTTTTTAGCTCTTCTGCCCATTTTTTGATTGGGCTAATTGTTTTCTTTTTGTTGAGTTTTTTTTTTTTTTATATTAGCCCTTTGTTAGATGTGTTATGTGCAAGTATCTTCTTCCATTCAGTAGGGTGTCTTTTTTTTTTTTTAATTAAGGTTTCTTTTGTTGTGCAGGAGCTTTTTAGTTTGATGTAATCCCACTTGTTTACATTTGCTTTTGCTTCTTCTGCTATTGGAGATGAATCCCCAAAGACATTTCTGCAGCTAATGTTGTGGAGCATTTTGCCTACATTTTCTTCAATATTATTTATAGTTTTGGGTCTTATATCCATATATATTTTTTTAAAGATTTATTTATTTATGCATACAAGCACTGGGGTATAGGCTAGAGGTGTGTGTGGGGGGTGAGAGGATTCACCACAGACAGAAAGGGGAGCAGAACAGACAGATCAAAGAAAGTACACTGCTGAGGGGAGCAACGGGCACAGCAGGAAAGGTCTGCCGTGCCATGTGGGTCCCTTCCCTGGCCGGCAGTAGGGATCGAACTCGTGCTGCAGTGGCTGCGATTTGCTTCATAGTGCTTTGCTTAACCCACGGCGCCACCAGGGAGGCCCTTATATCCATATCTTAATCCATTTTGAGTTTATTTCATGTAGATTATGGCATGGTGATTAGTTTCCTTTTTTTTTTTGCATGTGGTTGTCCAACTTTTCCACCACCATTTGTTGAAGAGACTCTTCCTTTCTCTGGTGTATATTTTTAACTCCTTTGTCATAAATTAACTACCCGTAGCTGTGCAGGTTTATCTCTGGGCTCTTAACTCTATTTCATTGGTTTGTGTGTCTGTTTTTGTTGTAGTAACATACTGTTTTTATTACTATAGCTTTGTAGTTTGGTTTGTGATATGGGAGTGTGATATCACCATTCTTCCTCTTTCTGTCTGGATTGTTTTGTTTGTTTGGGTTCTTTTATGGTTTCATGTGAATTTCAGTTTTCTTCTATTTCTTTATGGAATGCCATTGGAATCTTGTTAGGGGTTGCACTGAGTCTATATATTTCTTTGGATGGGACGGCCATTTTAACAATGTTTTTTCTTCCATCCCTTGAGCAGGCATTATCTTTCCATTTCCTTAGGTCTTCCTATATTTCCTTCAACAGTATCTCATAGTTTCATTGTATGAGTCCTTCATTAAGTTCACTCCATGGTGTTTAATTCCATGTTTGAATACATTAATAATGAGTTTAATACAAAACTGCAAGAATTGTGTAGGTATGTATTACTTTCTAGTGATAATTAAAATTTAAACTTTGTGGTGACACACGTCTGAAGAAGTGTGAACTTCTCCCTATAAATCATAAACGGTGTTGTAAACTGATATTGAGGGTGTCCCTGCAATAAAATTAAATATACAAAAGTAAAAATTCAACTTAGGGATCTTAAGAATAAAAATGGACACTAGGGCCTCCCTAGTGGCATAGCGGGTTGAGAGCCTCTCTGCGGAGCATCCGTGGCACAGCAGCGTGAGTTCGATCTCTGGCCAGGGAGGGGACCCACATGGCACAGCAGACCTCTCCTGCTTCGCTACACTGCTCCCCTCAGCAGTGTGCTTCAGTTGATCTGCCTGTTCTGTTCCCTGCTCTGTCTCTGGTGATTTCCTCTCACCTCCCATGCCTCTGACCTGTACCCTAGCTCTTGTGTGCATGAGTAAATAAATCTTTAAAAAAAAAAAGGACACTAATTCTGTTCAGTGAATGTTGAACACAAAAGAATAATTAAGACTAATAGAGCATATGCATGTTTGAACAAAAAAATTTAAAAAAGGCTGTCAGGCAGTTTTAGGTTTATAGCAAAGTCGAGAGAAGATACAGAGATTGTCCACCTCTCTCCTCCACTCCACACATGCACAGCCTCCCCACTGCTAACGTAGCTTGCATGTGTTTAGATTGATGAGTCTGCACTGACACATCATTATATGCAAGCCCTCACTCTATATTAAGGTTCACTCTTGGTATTTTACATCTTATGGGTTTGAACAAAAAGTACATTGACTTAAATGACTATTTTAGCATCACAGAGAGTAATTTAACAGCCCTGAAAAATCCTCTGTGCTATGCTTATTCATCCCTTTCTCCCTCTTAGCGCCTGACACTTTTTTTTTTAATGTGTCCATAAGCTTTGTTTTTGGAAAACATTATTTTAAACAACCTGATATGAAAAACTTTGGTTAAAGTCTAGTTGCATTACCACAAAATGCATTCATTAATGAAAGAATAGGAAAGATGAAATCTTACTGAATTGTTTAAATGATTATAAAGACCTCAAATTTTTTATTACCTTGTGTGAACAAAGGTAATTGTCCATGAGGGTCCCTCAGAGATGTGAAGAAATCATCTCTCTTAATCAATGTGTAGTTAGCAGAAACCCAGAACTCAATATAAAAAAGTTACGCTAGTGGAAATATTTTTATGTTCCTCATAAAAAAACCTTAAGATTTTCTCTGGGGGTTTTCTGTAAATTCTTACAATAATGTCCCTAGTATTTTGAGTTTCAGTTAGCTGATCATCATTTTAGAATATAAGGGAGATACAGCACAGATTTTCCCCTCTAGACATCAGGTAAATAATAATATTTTCTACCTGTGTCAGGATAGCAAACACTGAACTGTGTTTGCTACTTTTTAAGGCCATGGAGTTGCATCTCCAATGCTGTCTCTTGGCCTTTAATCTACTGTGGGTAGTGTTGGTGAGGGAAAAATTCAAGCTAGGAAACTTAGAACCTCCTAAGGAACGTTGGAAAATTCATGCCATTTCTGAGAAGTATTTTTATCCTTTTTGTTGGTCAGACTGACTTAGCTCAAAGAATTTCCAGTCATGACTTAGCCAAATGTACCTACCCATGTAACACTGTGTCAAATGCGTATTTGCTTATACATTCACTCAGTATACATTTAACGAGCAATGCTGTGCCAGGCATTGTGGAAGGAACTTTGTGGTTTTCTTCTTTTCCTAAGGAACATATCCTTTGCAGAGAGGAAAGACACAGATATTTATAAATGTATTAAGGACAATAATAGATTTCAGTAGACCTGAAGCCCATGATGCAATTGTGAAAGCAGTTGCTGTTTGAACTTTAAAAATTTGCCATGGTATGTTAGACGTTTGTTTGTAATTATGTAAGTCATTCTCCAATAAGTACTGAACTGTGAAATTAACAAAGTCTATAGTTCAACATTTTAGTCCCATGTTATATCTTAATCCCTGTCCCTGTTCCACTTATTCATTTTGCAAAACATTTGCCTGATTGATAGACAGTTTAGGCCATTCCAAGTTTTCGTCATCTTGAGAGATGCTTAGTAAATTTTCTTACACAGATATAAAAATACTCACACATGTGAATTACATCTTTACTGAAAATTCATGGGGGTAGAATCTTTACTAAAGAACATTTCTCTTTGGGATGTTTGCCTGTTATTATCCTTAGAATTAGTAGGCTTTTCCTTTAAAGATAGCTGAAAACTGGGAGACATGTGGGCGTTTGGAGATGGCAGAAATAGTCTGGCAGGCAGTCACCTCATGGCGCAGCAGCAATCCGCAGGGAGTTTTTCTGGGTGGCGGCTTCTGCCCTCTTCAGCGCCTCCGCTGTCCCTCTTCTCCTTTCTGCCACGGGATCCACCCTGCCCTGGTGTGTCCCTTGTCTATACTTCCTCTCCCCCAAATAGTTCCACATTATAGAATCTTCCTTTTCACAGTTCTGATGTCTTGTTGACCTTGTGATCAGAGCATAGAAAATCAAGCACGCATGTTGCTCCAGATAGTAATATTTTCAGGATCTTCCATGAACTCCAAAGACCAATACATATGGAAGATTTAACTGGTTCTAAAAGAAGTAAATACCTGCTGTTGAAGCTGGAAGGTGCTATTTACTATCTTTCTTTCCCCTTCTCGTCCCAGTGCATCTCCACCAACAGATTTTCCCCTCTGGCCTCAGGTAAATAATAATATTTTCAACCCGTGCCATGACAGCAAACATGGCTACAGCTAATAGTTCCTAGGGATATTCCTAACTATCCTCACACTGTAACAGAATGAGTAAGAGATTTAGAGAATAAAAAGGGGGAAACGCTAGAAGTAAATAACTTTCCTTTTTATAACAAATTCAGGTTTACTGTATGATCATAGATTCCTACTGGAATTTCCAAATCCCCCCCTTTATTTAATTATTTTCAGATCCACAATACATAGCAATTATATTGAGGGCTCTATAGTTTATCCCTTAATTTTGTGTAGGTTTCCTTGTTACATAAATTCAACAGCTCTCCCTTAGGTCGTAATTAAGTTGTTTGTGTGTTTGGGCAGGCCACCTTGATTTACAGCCAACACTTCCCTGTAGATGAGTAAGATAGCAAGTTGCACCTTGTCTGTTCCTCTCAGCCCTTGCTATACTTGTGACTGTGAGACCTGTTTTTGAGTGTGGGTAGCAGAGTTACACAGTTAAGCATAATCTGCCCAGAGTTTCGTTTTGAGATAAATCTGTTTTATGACAATCTGCCTAATTCTTATTATTTCCATTCAGGATAATTCTGTTGGGTAGGTTTTAGGTAATGATTTCTAACTCACTTTTTATTTACTATTTCAGATAAAGTAAATCTAGGATTCCTTGACATTGAAAAAGATAAGATCAAGTGATGAACTCATGATTCAGTATTGCTGTATTCAGTATTGCAGTATTGCTGTATTATATTTGCCATAGTCTTGCAAAATTAGTATTTAAGAGCTCAAGCCCAGTGGATTTAGGTAGTCCCTCCCACACCTGACATTTCAATAATGCCAATTTGCTTTCCAAATGGCACCCTTTTATTTTAATGCCCTTTTCTCCCTGCTTCCCTTTCCATAGCAATTTACTCTTCAGGGCAAAGAAACAGCCCTTGAACCACAAGACATACTCAACTAACATGTTCATAACTTGGGCAGCTATGATTTTTTTCCCCTAGGAAATTTGGCTAGCTTGAGAAATTATTGGCTTTGGAATTCTTTTCAAGTGATTTAGGGGAGAGTGAAAAGAATCTTTTTAAGGCATCATCACTTTTTCTTAATCCAAGTGTTATAGGGCAGGGGAAGGGGTACCCCAGGACCCCCAAACCTGCATGCTCTAAATAGGTCTGCCATCCTCCTCATTAAGACAAAACATATAAGACCGTCAATGGAAAGGAACTTTAATACAATTTGTGAACAATACAGAAAAGACAAAGAATGTAGTCACTAAATCAAGCACCCAAAGTCGCCCATCCCCTCATGGGTAAAAGTCCAGCCAAACAGGATTGGTCCAAAGTAAGGCCCAAAAACCTGCCACATGTCTAAAGCACCTTTCCTTGGAGACCCATAAAAAGGGTCAGAAAGGGTTAGACAAGTCTGGGAGGAAAATAGCAAAATCAAAATCAAGATGAAAACTGCCATTATTAACCTCCCCACGGGTTTCTCCCCCACATCTGTTCCAACAAGCCCAGGACCAAGAAGCAAGCGCAGTTTCTTCACATCTCTCTTCTCCATGCACCTCCTCCAGGTCTCCTTCTTGCTCACCATCCTCCTTCCTTCCTTTTCCAGTCTCTTCACCAGCTTCTCCCTGTTCCACCACTCCTTTGGGTGGGGCAGGGAACCTGGAACCTCCCCTTTTTCTGGGGACCACCCTGTTACATTAGTAGATATTTGAGGATAATTCACCTAGTAGATAGAACAGAATCATCCCTTTTTAAATTGTATCTTGAACAATCAATCAGGTAGACACAATAACTTGGTTTGTTCTATGAAATTGTTGGAAAAGTCAAGGAAAAGCTTTTTTGTTTAATCTTATCAGCCTATAAGAGGTAAGGGAAAATGTGAGTGAGTGTTACTCCTTTATGCTCTTCATGGTTTCCTTGGTGTTGACACGGTGGTGCAACATATTTATTAGTTCTCCTTTTCTGATTATCCCTGAATTTGGCCCAATTTTTTAGACTGTGGAGGAGTTGGAGCCCTTGTCTTTTATAGGCCTCTTTTCTTTTTTCTTGCTTACATTTTGCTGGCTAACCACACGAGTTTTCCCAGCAACCTTTAAAACTGTGAAATCCTACCTTTAACTCCCAGGCTGTTTTTGGCAGAGACTTGGCGTTTCAATACATTTTCCTGCTGTCAGCTTTCCTCTTAGCGAAAAACAAAGATCGTTCTTATCTTTGGAGACATGCAAATGAGAAGACACTCATTTTCAGAAACAGAATAAACTTGTAGCTATATGGGAATGGGAGTTTCTGCTGGACTCACCTGTCACAGTGGAAGCTTCTACTACCAGCAGACTGATCGTTGTGAATGTTACCTGCATAGGTTGACATTTCATATAGTCCTAAGAGATTACTGAGTTTCTGATATCAAGTGATGGTATTGCCACCTTGGAAAAAAAAATTCACCTGGTTGCCTTTTAATCTTTTTGTTTGAAATTTGAGGTAGACATATTTCAACCCTTTTTACAGATTGAAGAAAACAGCGACTGGTAGCGGATTGTCTAGAAAATGAAGCATCTAGAACTGGGGGAGACGATGCAGGAGATGTGGTGTCAGCTTTCTGGGATCATGACCCAGGCTGAATAAGATTGGGCTTTTAATACTCACAGAAAACTTCATACATTTTCAGGGAGTGCTTTGATGATTTTTCAATCCCATCACTTCCAGATAAAATTAAGATCTAACAGTGATTATGGGTCATCCTAGGGATATCTGCTTTAGCGCCCTCTGCATATGACCTCCCTCAGTTTACTTGAGTCTCTGAAATTAAAGAATAAAACCACAGGAAAAATCTAGAAATCTGATTCAAGATTTTAGAAGTGGAATTGATTTTGAAATAATCAAATGTTGGCGTGAGTTCGATCCTGATCCCCGGCCAGGGAGCTGACCCACATGGCACAGCAGACCTCTCCTGCCTCGCCCGCTGCTCCCCTCAGCAGTGTATTATTTCAGTAGGCCTTCCTGTTCTGCTCCCCACTCTGTCTCTGGTGAATCCTCTCACCTCCTTCCCCCTCCTTCTCTGGCCTGTCCCCCAGTTCTTGTACATAAAAAAATAAATTAAAAAAATCAAATGTTAACTAGTCCCTGTTATGATCCAGTGTGTACTATACACAAGACGGAGTTTGCTGGTCATTCCGTAACTGAGCAAAGTGACAAAATATAGGGATTGATTTTGAAAGTTAGTTTGAGACCTATTGTTCTATCTAAAATGCAATCCCTGTTGTTAGTACCGTTCTGGAATTGCAAAACCAAAACTGAATGTTAACTAGCACACCAAGAGTGAAACAGATTGCAAAGTTTGATTACAGAGGTGGTGAGGAATAGAGAGGCCCCTCATGTTGGTGCAAGTGTCAGAATACTTAGGTGTTGAGTCAACTCCTGATAGCTGTTGTTAAAAACCGGAATGCTTTCCTGTTGTTTTTTATTTAAATTGCTTACATGCTTGTTTATTTCTTCGGGTAAATGCCTGTGAATTAAATTGTTGATTCAGATGGTATATTCCCATTTAGAATTTTGGTGTATTATCATGTAGTTCTTTTTTAAATTAAAAAATGTGTCCAGGTTAAGTTGATACTGGAAGCTTTTTTTGAAATTTCAAATTCCATTTTTACTAGAAATGTGTATTTTGAGTTTTAAACACTATTTGAAATTGTGAAAATTGCTTTTGCTAGCGTGGTTTCAAGTTTCCTTTTAAAAAACTGGAATTATGGCACCCCCTGCTGATTTCAAAAGAAATTGCTGAATTGTCTGACTAAGAATGTGTAAGTGGGATTTATTTTTTTTATTATTTTTTTAAAGATTTATTTATTTATACACACAAGAGCTGTGGTACAGGTCACAGTCACGGGAAGTGAGAGGATTCACTAGATAGAGAGGGGAGCAGAACAGGAAGATCCACTGAAACACACTGCTGAGGGGAGCAGCAGGAGAGGTCTGCTGCACCATGTGGGTCCCTTCCTGGGCCTGCTGCAGGGATTGAACTCGTGCTGCAGTGGCTGCAGTTTGCTTCATAGTGCGTTGCTTAACCCACTGTGCCACCAGGGAGGCCCTGTAAGTGGGATTTAAACTTTATCAGTCACTGCTCATCAGATACCATGATAACAAGTATGAAGTGACACTCAGATTTTGAAGCTGCAGAGTAAATAAAGTAAGCAAATACACAAAGGCATGAAATGTGGTGTGATCTGAAATCTGCAGGTAGTTTTATGGAGAATTTGGGGGAGAGTATTAGTGTGGTTTCTTTTCTTCTTGCGTTGGAAGGAAGCATAGAGAGCACATATCATTTTAAAGTATTTAACTTTATCATGAACATACTGTTGAGTGCCCAGAGTGTTTTATTTAGAGTAGTAAGGTGTCTTAGAAAGTATCTTAGAAGTATGTATTTTAAGTATCTTAGAAAGACGATGTGCAGGATGGGTGGAAGGTGCGGACACACCAATTTGAGGATCACTTGATTAACATCCAAGAGAGAATCCGAGCCCTGGGGAGGAGGGGGCGAGACTGGGGAACACGGTCAGTGACCCCATGCAGATGTGGACGATGTCAGGAGCTGAAGAACACGGGGCACCCTTGGTATTTCCATATGAACATGTCAGCACAGCATTCTCCATAGCTCTTAGTGATTTCAGAATTTCATGAGAGACCTAAAAGTAAATCAGCATACAAAGCAAGTCTTACTAAAGTTATACATCACTTCCTAGTCAAACTGTTAACGTGGGTAGCATGTTTATTGAAGGGCTACACTTACCATTAAATTACAACGGTTGCCAACTATAGCCCTTTAGTTGTCACTGTCAAGTCTCTAATGGTAACACAGTTGTGGGGACACAGGAAATCACGAGGTGACACATCCCAGCAGTGAACAGAGGTAACCCTGAGTGCACAGGGTCTGACACCAGCAAGCCAGCAGAGAAGATGCATGGTTCCCCTGCAGCGGAGCTGACTTAGCTAGCTACACCGAAAGACCAGATCCCTCTGTGAGAACTCCAGAAGCCAGTTAAGAGGTTGCAATACCCACGTGAACAAAAGCCAAGAAGAGCTGCGTTGACCCAGAGAGGAAAACTCACTGCATTTAGCTCCCTTAAAACCGCCTCCCCAAGCAATGTGGCCTGAGTGAGGAGAAAACCACCAACTCCGAGTTTCTCCCTAAAGAAGGAAAAAGAGCAAGCATGTGTTCAGTGAGCTGGCACGTCAGGCTGCCCAGGACTGCTTTCTGTCTGCCTGACTCAGGGTGAACAGGACGACAGCCTAATTTGGATGCCAGCTCAGGGGCTGCCCAGAAGAAATTTGAGCCCTGGGGCCCATGTTACAGTATCAGAGAGATGCCGTGGCAGAGACAGATGCCAGGGAACAGAAGAGATGATAGGTTCCTGAGAAGAAACCAGGAGCGAGCCTCACTTAGCTGGGAACTCAGATACATAAGTTGAGAGAAGATACATCTCTTAAAAAAGGTAGAGAGATCACCAGAACGTTCTTTTTTTTTTTTTTTAAAGGTTTACTTATTTATGCATACAAGAACTGGGGTACAGACCAGAGGTGTGGGGGATGAGAGAATTCACCAGAGACACAGTGGGGAGCAGAACGGGCAGATTGATTGAAGCACACTGCTGAGGGGAGCAGCGGGCGGGGCAGGAGAGGTCTGATGCTCCCTGTGAGTCCCCTCCCTGGTTGGGGATCGAACTCCCTGCAGTGGCTGCAGGTGCTTCATAGTGTGGTGCGTAACCCCTTGTGCCACCAGGGAGACCTGATCCCCAGAATTTTTACTCAAATTCATTGATGAAAGTCTGCACAAAGGCCGTGGGCACAGACTGGAAAAGGTAGCTACGATTTCAGAGCCCGAACAGTGAACCCTGCGTTAACGAAACAGAATCTGCCCTGCGGTGACCCTGCAGGCCTACGTCAAGCGTCTCACCTTTGAGGGCAGCGCTACCCAAAGGCAGCTTTCAGAGTCGTTGCTCGTTCACATACCCTTCACGTTACTTTCCTCAACTACTAATATTTCACTACTTGAACTCCATTAATATTAGTGCTGGAACCTGTTGACCAGACTACGTACATTTTGACTTGCATATTTCAGCTCTGAAAAGGATTATTTTTGTTTCCAGGGTGAAATGAATGGAAAAGGGAAAAAGTTAACATTTCCAAAGCTTCATGTGAAGATGGAACAAGAATCAAGTTGCTAAGGAGAGTAACATGCCAGTCATTGTTCGAAAACCAATGGAAACGTTTACACAAAAGAACATTTCACAAAACCAGGCGAAATTGTGCAGTGGCCCTGTGGCCCATGTGTCTTAACCTAACCCTCTCTGGAGACAAAGATGTGACAAAGAGAGACTCACTTTACAATTAGTTTATGGCAAGAAATCTTAGGATTAGTGAAGGCATCTGAATGAAAAAAAAAAAAAAAAAAAAAAAAAACAACGAACNATTAGTTTATGGCAAGAAATCTTAGGATTAGTGAAGGCATCTGAATGAAAAAAAAAAAAAAAAAAAAAAAAAACAACGATCAACAAAAACACAGCAGAGTAATGCAAGGACAGGAAAAAAAATGAATGACCATATGGCCACCAGCTGGAAGTCACTTCCTGTTCGTACATCCTTGAGAGGAGAGGGACCGTACAAGAGATGGCAGATGATGCAAACCCTGTGTCCGTGGGCATGGCTCAAGTGCTCACGCTTCACAGGTCTTCCCCCAAGTGGGGTCTCGTGCAGGCCCCCACTTAGAAACACACCCCCACCTCGCTTAATAGATCTCCTTAGTCCCAGCACAGTCTCATAGGCATTCATCTGGCTGCTTCTGTCTGCCTGCTGGAATGTCAGCCCCAAGAAGGCAGCCACCTGCTCCGTGCTGCCCACTGCTGAGTTTCTAGTGTCTCAGGATGATGTTTCCTGTACTAATAGGAGGCCTGTGGTACTTGCTGAGAGGTGGAAAGGATGGCTGTGTGAGCGCCGGAACCCCACCCCTTCTCACCCTGCGTGCAAGATGCGTTATGCTCTGTCCGCGCCCCAGTTCTGTCCCCGGAGGAGGACTTTGCTCGTCACCCTCTCACAGTGTAAGGCGCTTGGCAGACCAGAGGTCCAGGAGGCACGTTCCCTACTAAAGGTGTGAAAAAATCAGCTTCTGCGTCCAGGACCCTTTGGCATTTTCGACTTCACGGGCTCCCCCGCTGCCCGTGCGCGGGCCAGTGAGCTTCCTTGTGCACTTTCTGTCACGCTTGGGTTGGCTCACACTTGTGCTTGTTCCACACTTACTTTCTCTCGCACACTTTCGCTGAGCTGGGCCTTGGTGTGATTAAAGGATCTGGCCCTTCTTCCTTCTTGTGGGAGAAACAGTCCAGCTTCTCCATAATCACCTATTCTGCCCCCAAGAAGTTTACTAAGTTTAAGCTTCTATTTAAAACTTAATATTATTTACCATTTATCCATTCACTGAAAGGCTCGAAAGTGAAGGGGGAAAAACATCATATATGCACAAATTAATTCCAGTAAGCCAAATCATTGTGCCTTTGTGGTTTTTCTCATTGGAGGTAAAAGAACTAGTAATCCGGCCTTCCTGGTGGTGCAAGGGGTTGAACATCGCACAATGGGGCTTCAGCAGCCACTGCAGCGAGAGTTCGATCCCCGGCCAGGGAGGGGACCCACATGGCGTAGCAGACCTCTCCTGCCTGGCCTGCTGCTCCCCTCAGAAGTGTATTTCTGTTGATCTGCCTGTTCTGTTCCCCACTCTGTCTCTGGTGAATCCTTTCACCCGATCCCCAGCCCCATGCCTCTGGCCTGTAACCCAGCTCTTGTATGAATGAACGAATAAAAGAACTAGTAATCTTTATCTGCAACTCCTAAACTTTCTTGACTTTGTCTTCCTGAACTTCTCTATCCTGAAGGCCTTATTTTGCAGAGATGTGGAGGAAGTAGAAGTAAACCCTTGCAGGTGGACAAGGCCCCATGTGGGCCTTGACACAGAGGAGCAGTTTCCTTAGCTGTTTGCAAGCTATGACCATAGGTTTTGGGAATATTGTGACTCTTAAAGGGAAATGATTTTGTAGATAATGTCTACTTTCAAATGTTCACAATCAGTGGATTCATGGCTGAGAATATTTTTTCTGATCCTGTTCTATTTTAGGGTTTATCAGACAAGCCAGGCTCTCAGGTAACTGACAAGCAACCTGGAGGATGTAGTTGTAAATAAACAGGATATTTAAATAAAACAAGGACATGAAAGAAAAGGTTTGAGAAAAGGGTGGGAGCTAATGAATAATAGGGCTTTCGATATGTTTTGTCTGGCCATCTAAAAGAGTCATAGATGGTATTTCTATTTGACAGCCGAGGAAACTGAATGCAAGAGTTTAAATAAGAGTAGAAGGCAGCATTGTGTAGTGCGGTTAATGGCGTGGGTGCAGAGTCGTGTGTGCGTTCGTTGGGATCATTCTCATGCTGTGGGGTTAAGGGTAAGTTGCTTAAAGTTTGACTTCATCTGTGAGGCCATAGTATGTTACAGGATTATTGTGAGCATTCCTCGTGGTAATGTACGTTGACTTTTTAACCTGATGTCTTGGAAATTGTATGCATTCAATGATGTCCGATACATATATGCATCTACATATGCCTCTATATAAACAAATAACCCAATGTTTTAAATTGTTTTATTTGGTTTCCAAAGGTCTCATACCTTGCAGGTTGTGTGTGTAGAAAGTGGTAGAATGAGGAAGCTGGTCCTTCTCCCACCAAAGTCTATTCTTTTCATTATAGGACCTCTAAAAGTTTGTTAAGTTAGAGGGAATGAGAAAGTGAGAGTGATGAAAACGAGGTTGAAAGTGTTAATGAAAGCTGTCACCTGTTGACTGGCTATGATAGGCTGCGTGTTTTACTTCTGTCATTGCATTTAGTCTCATTTCATTAAGTCATCTGGCCAAGATCTTGGAGTCAGGCAGGCAGAGCTGGGATCTGTCTCATTTCAGAAATCTCGTCCGTTAATTAAGCAGTGCTGCCTACCCATGAGGAAAGCCAGAGGGAGAGAGCTCTTGGAAGGGCAAGTTGGTCACCTGGAGAAGTACTTCTGAACAGGGGTCGTTATGCCATGTGTAGGGACGGATGGTGATGAGGGTTCCTCTCTCAAGGAAATCTAGAGGGTGACATAGGCCCCTCCCCAAATATAAAATTACACTGATGCATCTTAGTTATTAAAAATGCTTCCAAGGTCAGTTCCTCCAGTAAGAGAGCTTAAGGGAGTGCCAGCGGAATGCTGCTATTGGTTAACAGAAATGAAACGAGGAAGTTGTCATTCTTCTTGGTCCCCACAGTACGGTACAAAAACTGGGCCATTGATGGTTAATGGTGTGAACGTGAAGACTATTTTAGTGGCGTGCGGCAGAAAAGAAATGTAATTTAAAAGGGCCAACATGAGAAGCGTCCCAATGCGAGGAGCAAAGGGTGGGCAGGGCACCAGCACCAGGAAGGCGCTGGTTTTGTGCTCAGAGAGGAGATTGGGTGGTGGCAAGGAGCAGGGCTTGTGGGGAGGTCACGAGTTCGAGTTCGTTGTTCACCTGTGCTTCTAGGTGAGGGCGAATGGGAGGGAGCGTGGCCGTGCTGGCCCCAGGAGCCCCTGCAGATGCAGCCCTTCCAGGCCAGTGGGCTGGGCCCCTGCAAATTTCCCTGGCAGACTTACAGTCTGGGTCTCTCGACCTCAGGACGGTACAGCCGCATTTCTCTTACTTTCTCTTTTATGTCTTTGAAGGTTTCTAAGATTCTTTTGATAGGATTCTTTTCTGTTGCTTTGGTATTCTCCTTTTCCATTTGCGGTAAGGAGACATGTTAGTTTTGTATTATATATTTATTGAACCCTGGTGAGTTTCGAAAATGTGGGATAGTTTAATCTTTTACACTTTTTCTCCTTTTTTTGACACCTAGAATTTTGCACTAGGTTGTATAAAGCATATTTTCTTACATATAGTGCCTCAATATGTTGAAAATTGTAAGCATAATTGTAATTTTTTGGTGCATACTGACAGATTCCATGATGCTTAGAATAGAAAATACTGAAACATGTAATTTTATGTCTTAGAACGGCATTGTTTAAAATTCCATTTATGTTATTTTGCACGCATTTTTACAAAATGAAAAACTGAAATGAGTTTTTAAAACTTTCTTTGAATATTTAAATAATAACCAATAAGGCAGAGGCATGACGGGTCTAGATCCGGATTTGAAGTTCCCTCTTCCTGCGGTGTGGTGAGGACTGTAGGGTAGAAAGAGGGGGCAGTGACTCACAGCCCTGCACTTCAGCGCCCCCTTGGGGAGAGCGTCCTCTGCCTGAATCAGTAACCAATGGCCAGTGGCCAAAGATGGCATCAGTCACTGCTGTGTAATGAAGCCTCCATCAGACTCCTAAAGGACAGAGCTTATTGCGGAGCTGTGTATTGGGTGCACAGAGAGGGCATGGAAACCTAGCACCTTTCTCACGTACTTTGCCTATGACTCTCATGAGTTATAGCCTTTTCTAATCAATTAATAATCTAGTAAGTAACTCACTTCCTGAGTTCTTAGACTGCAAATTAATCCAATCTGTACTTGCTGTTGACATCTGAAATGTCTGGGTGCAGTTTGGTAGGACTGAGGGCTTAACTTGTGGAGTCTGACACTTCCTCCAGGGAGGTGGTGTTAGAATTGAATTAAATTCTGGGACACTAATTCTGCAGTTGCAGAATTTCTTGATATTGAAAACCACATCTGGTGTCAGAGTATATAATAAAGTATTGAGTAGAGGAGATGCAGAAGGAGTGTGTTTTTTTCTTTAATTGTGTGTACGTGCACACCAGTGAAAATTTTTGCAGATGACATGAATATTTCACTGGGAGCGATTAAGACAATTTGTGCTTTACGGAAAATTAAAAACTCTGCTATACATACTTGCACTTCTGCAGTTGACCACTAGATGTCAGGAGAGCCACGGGCACTCTATGGGCTGGTAGAAATTGAACCGTGTGAGCTCCTAGACTTTAACATATTTCCACTGTTTCCACATGGTCGAAGCCAGAAGAACCTGATATAGTGTGATATATAGAAGCGAGGTACAACTGGAATAATGAAATTTCAAAAATAAGCCTTTTTAAAGGAGGGATGTAATAGTTCTATTGGGTATTGTAAATGCTTCAGGTGCACTTGATACTCCTGTTATGTTCCTGGCGTTTGGGTCTCTCTCATTTTTATGGAAAGATGGATTGAACTTCAATTTAAGAATATTCGGTAATCCCTCTCAGGACATGCTAAAACAGCTGGTATTTTTGTGTTGTAGTAAATTGATTCCATACAACAGTCAGTAATAATTATGACTGGGTTCTGACAAATTCCAAAGTATTTTCAATCAATTTAGCCAAAGAAAATACGATTACTTCAACAATCTAACCCAATTTGAAAGTTGAACCTAGCAACTCTACTTCACTCCACAAAACATTAAGCATTTTAGTGGTTAGGATTTTATCAAACCATTTATTTTGTATTAATATACCTATGCATGTTCCTGAGACGATAATTACTTTGCAACACTTATTTCTTAAATAATATCACTTGGGAAAAACTTAACTTTGAATGTTCTTTATGAAGTAAAAAGTGAGGAATTGTTTTGACCTTTCCTGTAAGGCATTTATATATAGTAGTGCCAACTCGGATGTTTTGATGTGGAATGTAAGGTTGTCTTAGTATTTATAGAATAGCATTTATAGAAGGTGTATTAGAAACATAAATTGACTTATTACATGGTATATGTGGTTGATAACATGAAACACTGACTTCTCATGTTGCAAAGACTAAATTACATACCCACATACATGCTTATATAAAAATACGCATTATATAATGTTGTAGTGGTAGAAATATGTGTGTATGCACTTTACAAATTTTAACCATTTTCCCTTTCTTGGCAACAAAACAAAAGTCTGCTAATTGGATATATTCTTTAAATTATGTATGGTCTGTTCTTGACCTTCTTTTTGTTTGAATTAAGGAGCACTTTTATATAGTTGAATTTTAGTCCTGATTGTTAGAATTGCTTAAGAAAGCAAAGCAGAGTTGCCTTTTAAAATGACTGGGGAAAGCAACTTTAGAGACTGAAGTTAATTAGACTTTGCTTTGTCTTTTTTGCTCATTTAAATCTTTAACTTAGTGATTTACATTTTTTCGGTTTTTAAAATAACAGCACTCATATCTTTAATTAACACTCCTTTCTGTATGGGTTGGTGTGCATATTTAGCTATGTCAGCCTTGGTATAATATAAAGCCAAGGCATTGTACCAAATAGTCTGGTCCAAGAATGACTACTTGGTGAATATTTTTATATTAATGTTCACTTTAATTATCAAAAAGCTAATTTGGAAGGCTTTAATAGAAATGTACAGTTTAGACTTCTAAAAGTGAAATCTGGCAAGGTCGTTTTTCTTTATTCTGTAATTTGGGGTCTTTAAGAATTGAAATGAGCCTTTTTTTTTCTGGTGTATTTACAGTATCTGTTTTTCTTGTTACTATTTGTTAAAATGTGCTTTTAAATGCCTGTGTTTGCTTTCAAGAAACTGGAGAAAATGCATTAAAATGAACTTAAACACATTGTGTGGGTCTTCTGGTTTCTGAAAAAATGTAAATACAGTGTATTTTCCATTATTAGGCAGCAGTGGTTCAAATTTAAACCACATGGCCTCCTTCTAGGTGTCAGGCCGATGTAATTTTTTAAAAAAATTTATTTATTTATGCATTTAGAGCTGGGGTACAGGCCAGAGGTGTGGGAGGTGAGAGGATTCACCAGAGACAGAGTGGGGACCAGAACAGGCAGATGGACTGAAACACACTGCTGAGGGAAGCAGCAGGCAAGGCAGGAGAGGTCCGCCAAGCCATGTGGGTCCCCTCCCTGGCTGGGAATCGAACTCACTCTGTTATGCAGCAGATGCTTCACAGTGCGGCACTCAACCCACTGTGCCACTAGCGAGGCCCAATGTAAATTTTAATCTTGCTACTTTCTTTTGTTTTTGTCTTATATTCTCACTTACCTGAGTGAGACCACCTCAGTCAGAATAACCAGCTTTTATTGCTGCTTTGCCATCCGCCAGTTCCTGTGTTGTTCACGGTAGTGTATTCATCATTCAGTTCAGAATTACTGTTCTCCCCATTTGATTTAAGGATGTGAAGATCTAATAAGCTGAAGTCACAGAACTAGCAGGATTAGTTATTAGGCCAAACTCTAGGGCCCTGTCTTAGTTACAACGGTCATGTCTTCACTGTTTATTTTGGGATAAACAGTTTATCCCAAGAGTTACTGACAAAAGTGTTAATTTTGCAAGACACATCAAAACTTAGTTTTTATTGAAAGGTTTAACTTTTGTCTGTAAGTTTGGCTTTTGGGGTTTAGTTTAGATTATAACACTGCTGTCACTCTCTGCTAGCATCTTGCTGCAATGCTGGCATGCTTTCAGAACTTGTGTTCATACTTTTCGGATGAGCTGTTTAATTACAATTGGTGATAAGTTGTTGACAGGTTGTAGAGTCCTGGTCTACATTTAGAAATATACCTTAAAATCATAGCAGAGGTGGGGGTCTCCCTGATAGCTCAGTGTGTTGAGTGCCACACTGGGAAGCATCTGTTGCATAACAGAGTGAGTTCGATTCCCGGCCAGGGAGGGGACCCACATGGCACAGCAGACCTCTCCTGCCTCACCCATCGCTCCCCTTGGCAGTGTACTTCAGTCCATCTGCCTGTTCTGCTCCCTGCTCTGTCTCTGGTGAGTCCTCTCACCTCCCACGACTCTGGCCTGTACCCCAGCTCTTGTGTGCGTGTGCATAAATAAATAAATCTTAAAAAAATCATAGCCGAGGGAAGGAACTTCAGAATGGCACTGATTTACAAAGAATTCTCCAAGTTGTCTCTCTATGCAGCCAGCAGCTCTTAGGCCAACACGCAAGAATCTTTATGGAGCCTTGATGAGGGAGACTTCTCATGTTTTTAATTAGAAATCTCACAGCGAGATCATAAGTGTTCACACTTAATATTTGTGTGTCGCCTGTAGAAAAAACTCTGAAGAATTGTGACCTCTCTAGTCATTAGGATAAGAATTTTGAGTTAGTCACAGAAATGCTGGTATGGAGTAATATTCCTTCTTTTTAAAGTGTGCCTTTCCTTTGTAGAACCAGCTCGTGTGACATATATAAATCTTGGTGGACAGCGCAGGCTGCGGGCCGCTGAGCTGGAATTCCCCGGGGCCGTCTGAGCCAGCGTGTGGAGCAGGCCCCTGCCTGCTGCCTGCATCATGCCAGCTCTGTCAGCAGGATCTGGGAGCGACACAGGTATGTGGGCCCAAGAGGGGCAGTTTCCCTTCTGTATTCCTTGCAGCCATCTCATTCACCGGGAAGAGCCACATTGCTTTAAGCGAGTGCAAGCCAGACGTGCCTGTTTTCTCTGTAACCAACTGAAGGGGCATCATATAAACCTGCTGTGACCTTTGCAATGAGAAGTAATTGCAGGGACTGACTGCTGCCTTCTCCAGGAGCGACGTGGGGTGCCAACGCTTCCCTGCTGTCTTGCATTTTGGAAAATACCGTGCATCTACATTTCCTTAAAACATATTAAGTATTTTAAACAGGGCCTCCCCTGGTGGCGCAGTGGGTTAAGCAACGCACTACGAAGCAAATCGCAGCCACTGCAGCACGAGTTCGATCCCTGCTGCCGGCCAGG
>JAGFMF010011610.1:2266705-2307870 GCA_019455555.1 Galemys pyrenaicus | reverse complement strand
CCCCGCTCTCTGTGGTGAATCCTCTCACCCCCCTACACCTCTGGCCTGTACCCCAGTGCTTGTACGCATAAATAAATAAATCTTAAAAAAAAAAAAAAACAAAAAACATATTAAGTATTTTAAACATACGGAAAACTGTGACAGATACCAGGGCGCTCATATTACCCTTCACTCTGAATTAAGAGCCCGGGAGAACTTCTTGCCATCCTTGACTTCAACTCTATCTCAATTTTTTCATTTAAGAAGCAAAACATTAGCCATAGCCCATTCTTCGATTTTCTTGGTCATCAGAAGTAAGAACTGTTCCAAAGTTGATGCGTGTCTTTAAGGGAGTCAATGAAAACGAAGTATCTCACCTGACTTCTGAGACTCAATGATATTTGGAATGAAGATTTCTTAGAAAGGGAAAAATTCCACACACATGTATGTGTGTGCACATGTGTGCACACGTGTGTGCGCATACGTATGTGTGTGAGAGAGACTCTCCTCCCTCTGACCTGTTGTAGAATGTGGAGTGATGGAGGTCAGGGCCCTTTGGTTAGAGGTTGTCTAGACTCTTTCTAGAACTATTAAAACAGACTGTGAATGGGGTCGGGGAGCAATGCCTGCCTTTCTGAGGCTCCCACACCAGAAGTGGTAGCGGAGGGTGTGACTGACAGAATGTGCTCTGTGTTGCAAGGCCGAGGCTGGCTTTGGTTCCGTCACTACTGCTCTGGCTCGCTGAGACGACGTCTCCACCTGCACGGTTCCTGGCACTGTCGTTGTTCTGGAAAGACCCCGGCAGATGTGCCTGCACTCTGTGTGTGTAGTGTTACACGGGCATCTGTGTCTGCACTGTTTGTAAATGTCGTTCTTGCCTCTTTCAAGCATAGCCATACTTCTGTTTTGGCAAGCTTTGTCTTGTCTTTATCTAGAATTTTTTTCTTCACCATATTTTTTTTTCTTATACCATGTTTTTGTAGGAAGTGATTTTGATTGTTAAATTATCTAACCATCTTTTTTTTTTTTCCCCTCAAGACATTAACATCATTTTTCTCAAGGAAAGCAGCTCCTTTGGAAAATTTTTTTTCTGCTTTTTAGTTTTTATATAGTCCCACATTGTATTGTACTATATAAAATGAATGATTTAACTTTCCATGGTGGTTTGGGAAATTATAGATAAAATTTATTTGGGCCATAAATTTATTACAGTTGTGTAGTGAATTAGTTTTATGCCTTGCTACTCACCCAAAATGCCTTAGTGTAATTGAATGCAAAATATTGTTGCTTACATTTAACTCAGGGAATGATTAAAATGAGTATTTATAGTTTATAGGGCAATTTAGGTGTCAGTCATGAAAAATATCATAGACTCTTTAGAATTTAAGAAGGACTTTTCCACACGTAGCTGGCTCACTTGGTGCAAATTTAAAGTATCCTTGTAACTTAGACCTGATGTATTTTTTGCTGTGTGTTTTGATCTGTGTGTCCCAGCAAGGCAAAGTCAGAACAAGACGCATTTACTCACAGTGTTGACTTAGGGAAGCCCCAAGATGTGGTGTGCTCCGAGAGGTGGCTCCCTTATTTTTCAGTTTACCACTTGGGTCCTTTCTGCCTTTAGGAGCATTGCTCAGCAGTGCTAGCTGCTCTTTATCACGTCTCCAGGGAAGCAGAGCAGGAGCCTCTGGTCTGTAGGCATCTACCCTGCAGCTGCTGCCCTGACTCAGTGCCCCGGGCACACGGACGCAGCGGGAAAACCCTTGCGATGTAAAACTTTTGTCCCTCTTCCCTTTCCTGCTTCTCTCACAAGAAAGAAAATTAAGAAATACCTAAACGTATTCCCCATGTCAAAGATGTGGAGATGAGAAAGGAAAGAAGCCCTCTAGACCCACCCTTTTCCTCCCCCAGGCTCCTTTCTCAGTTTGATGCTCATCCTTCAGCGATTGCTATCAGCGTTCACTTACGAGTATACGTACGTGCTGCTCTGTGTCTTCGTTTTCTCATCACAGATTGTATCACATTGTGTGGATTGTTCATAGCCTTCTTTGCACCCCCACGGGTGAGTACCCCTGCCCAGGGGGTTTCTTCCCGATGTCTCCAGCGCTAGTCCCTTAGCAACTGTATCATTCTAGCCTCCTTCCCTTGCTTTTCAGTAAATTCCCACTCTAGCTTGAGAAACTTGGAGCCCACACACCTACCATTTTCTTTTTGAACATTTTTTTTAGTAGCGATGGCTTAGTTTCTTTCTCTTTTTAAAGATTTTTTATCTATTTATGCATACAAGAGTTGGGGTACAGGTCAACGGCTCAGTGGGGGTAAGAGGATTCACCAGAGACAGAGTGGGGAGCAGAACAGGCAGATCAACAGAAACACACTGCTGAGGGGAGGAGTGGGCGAGGCAGGAGAGGTCTGCTGCACCATGTGGGTCCCCTCCATGGCTGGGTATCGAATTCATACGCTGCAGTGGCTGTGAAGCCCCACAGTGCAGTGCTCAACCCCCTGCGCCACCAGGGAGGTCCCCTTCCATTTTCTTAATTGCACAATTCCAGGAGACATGAGAGGCAGTATCAGAATTGTTAACCTATGCCTGCCTGCAGTTAGAGAGTTAATAGTTAATCTTAACTTTACTCCTGCGGTAGTGCCATTCTGTTTTTAATTTTACTGACTTTCCTGCATAGTACCTTTGTTAGTTTCAGTTTTATTAATTCATTATGACTTTTACAAATATGTACTTTGAAATATAATATTTATACAGAAATGCACATAAAAGTTTTATAATACTGATTTAAATATGGTTATAATGCCAGCGCCCATGTGACCAGCACTTGGGGTCAAGAAGCCACAGGAGCGGAATGCAACCTGCTCCTTTCTTCCCATGTACCATCTCAGCCTCCTTAGAGAGGAGCACAAAAGGAGGTTCTTACCTCACCTACACATCAAACCTAGCTGATGATTTACTTAAGCACCCTAGGCAACATGATTTAATTTTGTCTGTTGTGGAACTTAACATAAGTGGACTTATACTTTATGAGTTTTTGAAGGTTGATATTGACTAGAATGAGTTTTTGAAGGTTGATATTGACTAGAATGAGAAAACAATTATAACAAATTATACATTTAAAAAATGTAGATACGTAAATATTACAAAATCCAGGGGGGAAAGCATAGTATTTTTATTAACTACCTGAACACACCTCTAGAATGCTTTGTTTTTTATATTTTTTGACTGTTTGCTTTTGGTTATCTCTTACTATGCCAACTATTTTGAATTTCTTTAAGAGAAGAAAAAGTCCAATTTAGTAAGGGAGGACATGGGTTATTTGTGTATGCAGCTTCTCATGCCAGGTCTGTTTTATTCCCACACCAAGCAGTTTTTCAGAGACCCCAGTGAGGAGTCCTGCAGGTCGGTTCTGACTCTAACTGGATTGGCACATACCCCTCAGGTTGAGGGCTCTGTCCTGCAAGATCTCCCCCTCTCCCCCCCGCCTCACTGTGGATGCCCATGCAAGTAATAGGTCCCCAGCTTACCCAGAATTTCTGCCAATTTGGCTCTAAGTCAGGAGTTCTGTGACGTCCTCCTTGAATTTGAGCATGTGCTAGAACAGCTCACAGAACTCAGGCAAACGCCTGTATTGACTAGTGTGTTTATGGCAAAGCGTGAGGTAAAGAACCCGGATGAAGAGGTATCGAGGGCCTCGGGTGGGGAAGGGTCCTGAGCTCGGGAACTTCTGTCCCTGTGGAGCTGGGGTGCAGCATCACCCTGGCGTGTAGGTGAGTCACCAACTCCTGAGCTTGCTGAGCCCCTTACTGTTGGGAGTTTTCAGGAGTCTCAAAGGCCTGATCCCTATTCACTCCATCTCTACTTGCTGTGTTCCTCCTGGGACGAAGAGGGGAGACATCCTGGGCTCCTCATCTCGTACTGTCTCTCCTTATTGATGATCAGATTTTTTAAATGTTGCCCCTGCAGGTGTATCGTGATGACTCTGTAGTTTTAACTTGCATTTCTTGATGACTAGTGATGTTGAACATTTCTCTTGACAGTTAGGTTTTCTTTTCTGTGAAGTACAAGTTGAGGTCTTTAGCTTACTTTTCTCTGGCATTGTTTTTCAATGCAGGACATTGTTTTCTGGATTCTAGTCTTTGGGCAGACTTGTTGGATGTGTCAGATATCTAGAATTGTTAGATATTGCAGCCATCTTCCATTGTTCTGGGGTTTAGCTTCTCATACTTTGTATTGTCTTCCCCTATGCATATTCAGAAGGTTTTAAATTTCAATGTGGTTGAGGGTCACTTTCCTTTATAACCTGTGATTTGTGTATTTCGCTCACCCATCTTTCCCTTACCTATGATCATGAAGGTAGTCCTTTTTACATTTTGATTTTAATGCTCTAGGGTAGATTTTTGGTAAGAAAGGAAGTAAGACTCCAAATTAATTTTCCCATGTGGAGATCTAGTTGTTGCTCATAACTCCTAGAAAGTGTCAGTCCCCTCTGCCTGTAGTGCCACCTGCTGGGACCATCATTACAGCAGGACTTTCAGAGGTGGCAGTAGGGCATGCTTGCCTTTAATTCTAGGTCCCACAGGGAATTACCTTGAAATTTACTCTTTGACATCTTTGCTCTAGGTCCTCCCTCCCATATTACTCCCTAGGTTGTCTCACCTCCCCCGCTTCCCTCCTCCATATTAAGCTCTTTCTTAGATTAAGGAAGTTTCCTTTTATTCTTACTGCAAAAACTTTTATTTAAATGACTGGCAGTTGGGATTATCAAATGCATATATTTATTATAATGATCACATGATTAGTTTCTTGTTGATCTCAATATTGTAAATTTCATTGCTGTTTCAATACTAAATCAATTTCTATCTTAGGGGTAAACCCATTTTGGTTATAATATATTATCCTTTTTTCTGTAACACAGTGGATTTAGTTTGTTCCTATTTTATTTACAATTTTAATGTCTGCATTTGTGAATGAATATAGAATGTAATCTTCATTCTCATCTCATTTTCACCAAGTCATGCAAACCTTCTATAATGAGTCAGGAGAGTCTTTACTCTCCTTCTGTGGAAAAGTTTGTTTGTGAAAGGTTGAAATTTGTTTTAATGTGAGTAAAACTCATATGTTAAATTACTTAGGCCTGGACATTTTCTTCTTGTAAGAATATTGGCAACTAATTATTTTTAAGCTTATGAGAATATTCAGGCTTTCTATTTCTTCTATAGTCAGTTTTGGTGACTATATTTTTCTAAGATTTGATCCTGTTCCTCTAAATGTTCAATTTGTGAAAAAGTTGCTCATAATATGATTTCATGTCTGCAGTTTCTATATTAATGTTTCTTTTTTGGCCATGATTAGGTAATTTTTGTCCTTTTTCCCTCTATCAGCTTAATATTGCCAGAGTTTTGTTAATTTTATTAGTCTTTTGATATAAAACTTTTGGCCATATGAATAGTCTCTGCTTTGTGTTTTTATTTTAGTGGCTTTACCACCACTAAATGATTTCTGTTACAAATAAAAATTCACACCATTTAAAGAAGACTTGTTAGGCCAAAGGTTCAGGAAGCACTTAGTTTTTGATGGTTATCAGTTGTCAACCACTAATATAGTATTTTTATCTTTAAATAATATATTTTAAAAGTTAGCGCTTAAATATTTTCTAAGTTATAGCTTATATTACCCCATTTATTGTTAAAATTCAGGGATGGAAGAACCAGTTATTTTTATTTGGAACTGTCTAACCTACCACATCTTTTCCACATTGAAACAGGGCTTTTATACATTTTGGATAGCTCGGGGTTCTAAGGAGTGATGCCAGTAAGTTATCGAGTGGCACATTGTCGTTGGGGATAGCATGAAGGCTATTTCAGGAAGATATTTGAAAAGAAAGTCATTGAAGATGATTCTGTCTCTTGAATTCTCCTACATGCTCCCCCTGCCCGCCTGATAATTGCTTGTAAATTCAACAACAAACCTCTGAGAGCACTTAACAAAGATGGTGACAGCCCTTATAATTTGCTAAGGGTCAAATATACACAAGGTGCCTTTTGTGCATTTAGCCCACAGCACACAGGGAAGTGTGAGTTAGATGCTAGAACACCCTTTGTCTCTGTTGATTAGTGTAACAGTCCTGGGAGAAATGTTTTAATGTTTATTTCTGTACAACTGTTTCTGGCCAAGTGGCTACTTTCTGCTCACTTGCTGGTTTCTCTTCCTGATTAAGCTTAGTACCTATTAGTCTGCCTGTTACTTACCATGCATTGTAGGCCACATATTATAAGCATTTTAGAAATAATTATTTTCAGTTTGCCATCACTTTATCTTTCGGAATAGTACTGCTAAAAATCAAAGTACTCTCATGCTTCCTTTCATGGTGTGGGGTACCACGTAAGACCACAGACTGCTAACACAAAGTGAACTCCAAATTGGTACTTATTTGCAGCTTGGAGGTCGCTTCTAAGAGTGAAAGTTGTGTACAGGTGTATGCATTTGCCCTCTTAACTTGCCCCAATTTTATGGACTGTATGGTAATTGTATACAATATTATTAAGTAAATCGTAATTTTACATTTATTTAAATTGTTTTGCATATTCTCCATAGAACTCAGTTTGCTAAATGCTTTGCTGAGTTACTGTACTTGAGAGAAAGTAAGAAAGAGAATGCTTTGACAAGTTTGTATTAAAATATTTTAGTAGTGTAGGTACTTTTGGAAATAAAACATACTTTAAATGAGAAAAATTGAGGCTTGTTATGAATGGCACTGAATAGTGCTGATTATTTTACCTTTGACAAAGTGGAAAATTTAAAGCTTGGTGTATCCCATTTTATTAATATAATAAAGTTTTATAGTGTTGTTCTGGGCGTCGATATATGTTCTTTAGTGTTTATTAGCCCTTGGTTATAGTAAAACTTTTTGGTCTGATGCCTGACTATACTGTACAAAATGCAAACATCAAAATTAAGAGCAAAACACAAATACACACACATATATATTCTTTTTCTCAAGTATTTTTCTGTATGATTTCTAAATATTTTGGTTACTTATACTATCTAATATGGTTGACTACAGCGAACATCTTTTTTTATCATTTAACATAGGGTTATAGCTTCCCCAGACTTGTTCTAATAATGAAGCTATGAGGGATATGACAAGAATGGCGATATTAAATTTCTCTAGACTAACAGTAAATTTTTCCATTCTGATGTCAGGAATTTTGAGCATCTGGAATCTGCAAGAAGAGTGAATTGTTCGCTGCGGGAACACTTTCATCAATTCTGAGCCATTTATTCTCGTAGGAACTACTGTCTTGTACAGAATATTATACTTTTACAGAAGCAGTTTTCTGGAACTGGAAAAATTTCTGCACTTCTTTATGGTTCTGTATTTCTGCATGCTTTCAATTTTGGAGATGTTACTGTTTTTAGAATTAATGTCATATTTTAGCATAAAATTACTTTCCTTTGCTTTAATAACAAAATTTGTATTTTTCCAAAGGCAGTGGAGAAGCAATAGAAAATGAACTGTCCTCAACAGAGTTGTCCTTACAGTTTATACAAGTGATGCTATGATCTCTACTTTGTCATCATTTTCTTTGAACTTTCAGACTATCCAGAGCGGTTATATTGCCTTGCTTATGGCATCTTTCTATAAAAGTGAGGTAGAGGCAAAGAGTATGTGAAATTCTCTTAATGGTTTCAGTTAGAACAAGTCTCAGATCAGGAGTTGATATTCTAAATTAGTCCTGGTTCATGCAGGATCTTTAAAATTAAGTTGGTTTAAGTTTCTTATTCTGTTTTTAATTTTTTAAAAAAATTCTAGCCTTATTTTCTAGCTACAAAAGCTTTCCCTCTCTTCAGTAATTTTTCACCCTTGATATTTTTCTGTTCCCTGTGCTTAGATTTCGTGTTGTCGACAGCGGTTTTGGTTGTATGGCGGTAGTCTTCATTGTCTACGCTTTGGGCTGGGATGTTTTGATAGGAATACTTATGTAGCAGGTCTTGCTCTAATGTCTTCATGTTCTGTGAATACCTAATGTACTTTTACATTTCAGTAGTTTATTTACTTAAAATGCTAGCAGGACCTTGGGAATCATCCAGTGTGTTACCTCTTCCAGTCACAGCAGCACTTTGGTTGACAGTTTCCTTTTGAGATTCAGCAATATCCCTATGGACAGATTCCAAGTGAGTTTCTCCGGTGTCCCAGAAGTCAGCTCCCAGCATTGACCTGTAGGTACCCCAGAGGTGTTTTCTGCTTCTCAGTCTCTTTCACAATTTTCTCCCCACCTCCGTTTTTTTTTTTATTTTTTAAAGATTTATTTATTTATATAAGAACTGGGGTACAGGCCAGAAGTGCAGGGGCAGAGAGGATTCACCAGAGACAGAGTGGGGAGCAGAAGAGGCAGACTGACTGAAACACACTGCTGAGGGGAGCAGCGGGCGAGGCAGGAGAAGTCTGCCACACCATGTGGGTCACCTGTCTGGCCAGCCGCAGGGATCGAACTCGTGCTGCAGTGACTGCACTCTTGCTTCATAGAGTGTTTCTCAACCCACTGCACCACCAGGGGAGGGCCCCCACCTCCGTTATTTTGACTCTCCTGTTCTGACCAGGCCTCTTGCTGCCCAGGTGCTGACCCTGCTAACCCTGGAGAAGTATCTCCTGCTTGATGGGTCAACCATGGTTCCTACCCACCACCAGCACCTTGATGGCCCAGGGACTGTAGCCAGGCTCTGGCCCTTGGGAACCCAGACATTCTAGTGGGCTTCTCCAATAGCTTCTGAATTCTGGCACTGGGGAGCGACCCTCTTTTTCAAACTGTCTCCTTTGGGTCATATCCCTTAGCCCTAGGCACGCTTGATTTTCCTTTACCACTTTACAGATAATCTCACTAGAGCTAATCATTTAAACTGGCTATGTTCAAATCACTGTGTAGATCTTGTCTTTGGATTAGACCTTGACTGGGGCAAACATGAATCAGAAACTTGGGTTTGAGTACTCTCTAGTGTTTTCTTCAGGGTCACAATAATTTAATGCTTTTAAACATTTATAGATTTTTAAGATGATGGCTGACTTTTTCCCTTGGGTGTTCTTCAATCTGAAATACACCTCCCTGGCCCTGTTTTCCTACTTTCATATCCTAGTTGTTATCCTGCCAGCTCCAAGACAGTCTTCCCTAGCCTTTGCTGATTGTTTTCTTATTTAAATTGCTGTACTTGGACCTCCCTGGTGGCACAGGGGTTTAGTCTCAGCTCTATCAGGCTATTGACAGCCACTGCAGAACTAGTTGGGGATCTGACCCATGTGGTGCAGAAGATCTCTCCTGTCTCGCCTGCTGCTCCCACCCCAGCAGTGCATTTCAGTCAGTCTGCCTGATCTGCTCCCAACTCTGTTTCTGGTGAATTCTCTCAACCTCCACACCTCTGGTATACACCCAATTCTTGTATGTGTAAATAAACAAAAATAAATCTTTAAAAAAATAAATTGCTGTATTTACTATTGTACATACTCATCAGATAACCCTCAACATATTTTGGTTTTGCTGTTGTTGCTTTCTTTTCTGCCAGTACATAAAATTCATTAATTTAAAGATGTTGCTCTTCACTGTTAGAGCATTTTTATGAAATAACTTAGGAATATCTTCACTTGCATCTTTGACAGTGTCCTATGTTCTCTGTACCCAAATATGTGGTGTTCTTTTTCCCACTTACATTGCTCTCCATTTCATCATTGGAATGAAGCATCCATGAGTGTGAATGACTGCTGAGGAGAAGAGTGTAACTTTCATCACTCTGTTTGCTCTGGGACCAAGTAGATGAAGGCAAAAATTTTAAAGATAGCTTTTGCTAGCTAAACTCATATTACTTTCTGTTAATGTCAAGGACCTATTTTCTTCACTGTTGGGAATTCTGGAAACTGAATATAGGACTATTTTTAAGTGCACATTAAAACACAGACCCTCTGTAGGCATGGACTTAGGGGGCCTCCAGAACCTATGTAATTTATTAGGGTGCCTGAGACCACTTCAGCTTTGGTTTTTAACTCTGGCTTTCATTTCTGGCTGGCCCTGCCCTTTTTCTGACTTTGATCTACAGTTATCAGATGCTGAGCTGAGAGCAGTGATTGCTGTTGTTCCTGGGGCAGTAGATTAGGGTGGGTTATGGTTTGCATAAAGCTAGTAAGCCCAGAAAACAAGTTTATGAGCATTTGCTAACAGAGAAATGTTTCTTTTTTAATTGAAACATAATAAGTTTTATTCCCATAAAAAGTTAAGCAATACCTTGGTAAAATTAGTACTTTCCATGTGTAATAGTCTAGGGTGGTTTTATTTCTGAGTCTGGTAATTTGTCCAGTTGGAATTTGTAGCCGAGCTGTTGTTTTAACATGGAAGCATCGCGCTGAGATGGCATGTGCATTTTGGAGGACACAGATTCAGCGAAGAAGACTTTATTTTTTTATTGGACGCCTACTCTGTGCCAGTCATGGGGCTAAGTGCTGCCATGTCTATTATTCTACTGTGTGCTTAAAGCAGCTCTTCTTTTTTCTTGAAAGCTAATTGTAGATTCACATGTTGCCGAGAGATCCTGTCCTCACCTCCTCCACTGCTACCATCTTACAGAACTCGAGGGTCGAATCGCCACTGGGAAATTGCCAGGGATACTGCTTGGTGACCTCTGTCAGGTTTCGCCAGTTTTTCACCAGGCACTCATTTGTACGTCCCTCTCTGTGTATTGTGTATCTTATTCTGCTCAATTTTATAACGTGTTTGGGCCACCATTTCTTTTTTAGCACTTGAGGGCAATATGGCTCAGGTACGTATATATCTGGGGTTTAAATTTAGGCTTGAGCCAATTTTTTTTTTTGCCTTTTCAGTAATAATAATGATGAATGTCATTGAACGAAACTCACTGAGTTATGTCAGAAACATATTGATGAACTTTTCAGTGATTGTTCTAATGTTTTAGCGCATTTACTATTCCTAACAGCTATGCCGCAGAAATTATAGCACAGTTGACATTAATACCATTAATTCGACAAATCGCATTACAAGAAATAAGTAGTTATTAGTACTATTCCTGAAGTCAATATTAAATAGTAGAATTCTACTTTCTTTTTATGCCATTTCATATTTTGAAATTCTCACCTTTAACCACTGATTTTGGCAATTGTAATTGCTTTAAAAGTGTGTGTGTGTGTGTGTATAAGATGTATCAAATGAGATCTGAATTATTATAGATTTATACATTTAATTAGGTTGAGATACCTTAAAATATTTTTGCTAAGTTGTAAATTAAAGCTGGTTTGGACAGGATGTCAGATTTTTGAGGAATAAATGTAAACCTCCAAGAACACTTAAGCATGTTATTGGAAGAAGTTTACCCCTCTCCATTCCTCCCCACACCCCCCTCTAGAATATTTTGGATCTTTTTGGTCAAACACAGCTCCAGGAATGTTTGAATTTAATCAAACCTCTCGAGTTCCCCATCTGATTTTCAAAGTGCAACCTGACACCTTTTTGGGGCTGTTATCATTGATGATTAGACGATCACGATGCTCAGGAAGATAATACACTAATCAGCAGTCTGTAATTTACTGTATGATTCTTCACTTGTTAAATTTCTTGTAAAGCTGTCTCTGTGATGAACAGCAGCACTTCCTCAGACCAGAAATAACAACAGTCCCATGTGTTGTAGGTCCCAGGAGGTCTTGGTGTTTTTGTAGACAGCAGACAGAAATAAAAGGAATTTTGTCCTTTTTACCTCATGTAATCCCATCGGAAAATGCAACATGTGCTCTGAGTTGATACTGGCTTCTGCCAGGTCACCTCCCTGAAGAGTCTTGGGCAAGCGCGGTTGCAACATTTCCTGGACAGGAGTCTGACAGCCCCTGAAGGAGATGGATGGCCCGCGAGGCGTGCTCCCTGCAGCACCGTGCTGCTGTCTGCGCGCATGCCAACACGAGCGTCGCCAAGGCCACCTGCCTCTGCCACCCTGACTTCCGGTGCGGGACCCCCAACCCCAGATTGGAGTCCGAAGAACACCAAGTTGTGTGTGATGTGTTGTTACTGCTCTTTGCCTTGGTGACATGAATGCGGCCCCAAGGGCCACTTACCCTGTCAAGCTTTTTGGAACTTGACTTTGGGCGTCAGATAATGCAAATGGTTTCGAAGCTCTATAATTTTAGGAACTCCTTGGAAGCCGCATGACCTTTTTAGTGGCCCACTCTATCAATTTTCTGTTCTTCTTAGGAAGTTTTTCCTATTCATGACTCATTTCACTCACTGGCTAACACTGAGGGAAATGTAATAACGATTAAGGAAAGGAATGTATGCATTTTCTTCTTTTTTTCTGAAAGCTTGTACACATTTTCTGTCTTGGGTTATGTAAACTTGGATGACTGTAGAATGTTGACAACTGTGAAAGGTAGAACTAGCCTGTTAATACATACTTCGTTGGAATTTAAAAATCATAAAGTTTCCTTTGCTTCTTGGGAGAAGTACTTTGCTTGATGGCCCAGAACACAGATCCAGTAAAATCGACATGTTCCAGCCGTTCTTTACACACACCTTAAACGAAATTAATGAGATCACTCTAAGATTACGCTTTGTGTTTTATTTTCATTTTATAGGTCTGTATGAGCTGTTGGCTGCTCTGCCAGCCCAGCTGCAGCCACATGTGGACAGCCAGGAAGACCTGACCTTCCTCTGGGATATGCTTGGTGAAAAAAGCCTGCATTCACTAGTCAAGGTAAACCATGCTGATGTCAGAATCTTTTTGCGGAAAAACATATGGAAAAATATTTTGAGTGCCATCTAGTAAACCAGAGATCAAATTGTTGCTCTTTGAAAACAAAACAGCCTTGTTCCATTTCATTGATGGGCGTGGAAGTTGTTAAAGATCCTACCAAAAATACATCGATGATTTCACTTACTGGTAGCAATCTGGTCGTGCATGCTAATGCAGCAGACACGAGCTCACCCTTGTTTAGAAAAAGAATCCGAAATAGTCATAGAAAGGTTTAGACTCCTTTATGGTCAACATTCATGGGCTGGAATTTAACTTAAATAAATAAATGTTCACAGCAAAAATTAGAAGGAATATATTTTCTGAGGTTAAGGATGGCAGCGGTTCAGTAGCCACGTTAATTTAAAATAATTTCCTTTAACAAAGTCAACTGAAACTTTAGTGAGCCTTTTTTACCCCCCTTGGCATAACGCCACGGACATGGTATTTTGTGTATAAATACTCTGAAGTTAAACACAAATGAAAACAGTTTCGGAGACAGTTGCCGTAAAGCATCATGCCATGAAAACGATCAGCCACCAGAAATTAGATCTCGCCACACAGCAACCCTGGAAGTGATCAAAACTCTTAAAATAGTAAAATGAGAACAAGAAACTTACTGGAAAATATGCCACTCTTGCGTCTGGAAGTATGAATTATATTTTTTCATTTAACTCAAGCTGAAAGAAATTTAGAGTCTTAACGTGAGTGTGTTGGAGATAGAAACCTGCAATGCCTTCACAATAGACAGATCTAGATTTCATTCATCTAAGTTCGGTAGTTGTCTGCGGTGATCGGTGTGTAGTCTCTGTATCGTCTTAGAGAATGCGGGCAGTGCTTCACAGCGCAGGATTCTTAGTACCTTTTTTTCTCATCAAATTTGCTGAGATTCGTGCTCCTCAAGTCATGGCAATTCTCAAGAAGTAGACATGTAGACACGTGGCTCTTTCCTAACAATGCCATTGAAGGCTAGGATGTTTTATGTGTTTGTTTATTTTATTTTCTATGGCCAAGATAGTTTTGTGTTCTGGATAATTTTAGTTGCTTCCTTGGGATGTGTTAGAAATGGTTTGGAGATTATAATGGATGAAATTTATGAATTGCTGAGGCAGTCATAAAATCATTCCTGTGTTGAATGTATGGGAGTAGGATAGGTGTGGCAAGTTTGTTCAGATTGATTTGATCTTTTCATGAGAGGAACAGAAGAAATTTCAAGGGGCAAAAACCTCTTAACCATTAAGTACAATGATGCCTTGCGTGTTTATAATGTAGCTGCCGTCCTGTTTCCTTACTTCTAAAATGAAAATTATTATTGGCTAAATTATTTGTGAGCTTCAAATACAGTAGTGAAGGTCTTAGTTTGTTGATAATTATATTGGTTAGGCATATATAAACAGACACTATTAAGTATCAAGGAAACAATCAAGGAAAGATTTAATTATTGTAGCACGTGAAAACCCAAAAAATAATAACAGAATTGGTTATTTCCATTAAAAAGAATACAATTAAGGTGTGAAAAATTTTTGAGTTTTTGAGTTTTCCTCACAGGTTGTTTTTCAAAGTATCTTTCAGTCAGAAATGGTTAGGAAGTGGGCCAAGCAACACACTGTGAAGCAAACTGCAGGGGACCCACATGGCACAGCAGACCTCTCCTGCCTCGCCTGCTGCTGCCCTTGGCAGTGTGTTTCAGTCAGTCTGCCTGTTCTGCTCCCCACTCTGTCTCTGGTGAATCCTCTCACGTTCCGGAACTCTGACCTGTACTCCAGTGCTTGTATGTATAAATAAATAAATCTCTAGAAAAAGAAAAAAAGAAATGGTTAGGAAACATGTGGAGGGTATCGATACCTGGTTTCATAAAAACAGTGAAGAGAAATAAACTGTTGTTACCAGTATTTAAATAACACACACAATTACATGTGTATCATTCCAAATGTTTTTTCACTAATTGCTATCAAGTGTGTTTTTAAAAACTAGCTTTGTTTTTACTTATGGTACATTCTCAATTTCTTAATAGTTTCCCACATTCCAAACTTTTATCACATACAGACCTCAAGTGTGTCCTCTGACCAAGCTAGTATTTTTCAAGTATGCAAAGCCGAAAATGCTCCCTGGAGACTGGCCCATGGCATTGTAGTTTTAAACACTGGAACAAACCCCTGAGCTATATGCCAGCAGTCTCTGGTTCTGGGTGGAGGATGGAAGCCTTCAGCTTTTGTGCATAAATCTTAATAGAGCAAAAGGAATTTGTTTGAAAAGATCTTTTCAAGAGTGAATCAAAATGTGCTTTGATGTTATGCTCTTTTACCTGCTGTTGACGCTATTGGTGTGTGATTTAGAACTGGGTGAACTTAAGCTCCATTTTATTCTAGCACAAAATTTCCATAGTTGTCATTTTACTTGGTATAAAAAAAAGATATTAAATGACTACACAATTTTAGATACATATAACTGTATGGTCTAATATAAAATAAACTTACTAAGAAGGCTGTTTTGACCTTGCAGTCTGTGACAGGTAAGGCCACTGTGGGGTTTCCAGCCCACTCTTGCAGTAATACTATGGAATGTGAGCTGTCACTGGGGAGGAAATAAGATGTTCCTTTAAAATGTTAGCAGCAGAATTAAGAATTTATTTCCCAGGAATTTTGTTTATTTATTTAAATTATACATATATTTTTAATGAGATAACATTGGTATACAGCACTGTATATATTTTAGGAATATTGCATTACATTTCTTCAGATGAACCTAACCATACCATTCTCTCTACCAAAGCACCCATAACCATACAATTAAATACTTTTTTAAATGGTGTCTTTAGGGTTTTCTAGGTATATGGACATATCATCTATGGAGTTTTACTACTCTTCTTTTCCAGTTTGGATTATTCTTATATCTTTCTTTTGCCTAGCTGCTCTAGCTAGGACTTCTTGCACCTGAACTTAGAGGGAAAGCTTTTACTCTATGATCTTAGAAATGGGTCTGTTGTATGTGGCCTGTGCTATGTTGAAGTGGGTTTGATCTACCCAGTTTATTGGGAGTTGTTTTTTTTTTTTAACATAAATTAATGTCGAATCCTATCAGATGCTTTCTCTCTGCATCTATTACTATAACCAAAAGCTGTTTTATCTTTTACTTTGGTGATGTGGTGACGTACGGTCCTTGATTTTGGATGCTGAACCAATTTTGTGCTTCTGGAATAAATCCCACTTGGTTGTATTATGCATGATCCTTTTAACACATTGCTGCATTTGGTTTGCTGAGATTTTGTTGAGGATTTTTGCATGTGCATTTATAAGGGAAATTGGTCTATAGTTTTCTTTTTTGTGACATCTTTGTCTGGTTTTGATGTCAGGGTGATGTTGGCTTCATGAAATGTGTTTGGAAGCATTTCCTTTTTCTCAAAGTTTTTGAAGAATTTGAGGAAGATAGGTATTAGTTTGTCTTTGAATTCTTGGCAGAAGTGGCCAGTAAAACCATCTGATTCTGAGCTTTTGATTTTGAGGGGGATTTTTGATGACTTTCAGTTTCCTTGCTTGTAATTGGTCTGTTTAGGTTTTCTCTCTTTCCTCATGCTGTCTTGGAGGGTTGTATATTTATTTTTTTTAAATTACACCCCTTGAAACCTCTGCCTTTTTTTTTTTTTTAAAGATTTATTTATGCATACAAGAGCTGGAGAGTAGGCCAGAGGTATGGAGGGGTGAAAGGATTCAGCGGAGACAGAGTGGGGAGCAGAGCAGACAGATCCACTGAAATACACTGCTAAGGGGAACAGCCGGTGAAACTGGAGAGGTCTGCTGTCTATGTGGGTCAGCTCCTGACTGGGGCTCGAACTCATGCTGCAGTGACTGTGGCTGCTTCATAGTGCTGAGACTCAACCCCTTGCACCATCAGGGAGGCTCCTGCACCTGAAAATTCTATACATTAAATGAAAGTAAACTTTATTTGCTTAATGCTTCAGTCTATTTCACTAGAAGATATCACTGAGGCTTTCGGGGCCTTCATCTTCTTTAGGAAAAGACATCATGGTATCTTTTTAATTCTCTCTTTTCTCCTCCAGATAAATAAGTTCTTTAATTTGTTCATCAATCCCATGCTAAGCCAATGCAGCACGTCTAACCAAGTTTAGGTGTAGGGTAGTGGAAGTTATCAGGTTCTCCCCCACTGTTGGCATGTGGTCAACACCTGTGGTTTATGTGTATGCCCGATGGTGGACACCTGGTGTATAGTGCAGGCATGCATAAGTGGGCACACCTGAGCTAAGGGACTGAGCAGCTAGGTGAGGCAGAGGATGTGGCAGAGCCATGGCTGAAGAAACCATGAGAGAATGCCAGAGAAAGCCCAGAGAGTAAAGATCCTGCCAGGGGCTGGGAGGCTTACCAGCCTCCTGCAAACCCGCCCTCCACCTCTCCCCTCTCCCTCCCCAACCCCCTGCCTGCCATACACCTGGTTGCCTCACTTCAAGTGACACAGAAAGATCATTAAAGCCTGAAGAAAAACCACTCAGGGTTCCATTAGCCCAGATCCATTGAGAACCTGCCCTGTACCTTGCTGGCATAGCAAGTAGGTAACACTTCGAAGTGCTGAGATAACCTCTTAGCTGCCTACCCCATTTCCTTAATAAATATGAGCATTTTTGGGGTAAAAAAATTCTAGTTTTATTTGTAATTAAATAATACCTATTATTTAATATCAAGGAGTCATTACATTTGTAATAAGAAATATTGAGTTTCTCTTCTTACAGATGTCCTGAAATTTTGTTTTCAATGAAATACATGAATTCACAAGCAGATTCAAAATATGAGGGATGACTTCATGGGAGTTTATTTTAAAGTTCCATATTAATATGTACATTTAAGCTTTTAATGCTCATGAATTTAGATGTACTTGAAATGGGCAAAGCTTTATTGGAGAGACAGACTGCACAAGGGGGCCAGTGCAGGGAAGGACTTTGCCTGCCTCCTGGAAGGAAGTTAGGAGGGATTTGCTTTGGGAGTTGGGCCGGAGGAGAGCAGCACCATCACTTGCTCTGGGTCTGCCTACACTGGGCCTATGCAGGTGACGTAGATCAGAGCATCACAACTACACACGCGGGCTCTCAGCCTTTTTCCTCCAGGAATTGTGAGGTAATCATTGTCAGTGTCGAACACTTTGCATCTAGGATGGTGCCTGCTGGTCAGTGTGGTGGCCAAATTATTGAGACAGGACTTCCCAGTCCGTGATTTAGTCCACTTGTTAAAAAGGGTCTTGGGCAACTCATCCCACCAGCTCACAGCTGTATCAGAAGCACCCTGTGAACAAAAACATACTTAAAAGTTTCACGTGTCTAACCCGGGAACCAGAAAATCCAAAACCAGTTTAAAAATAATGCTTGATCATCATCTTGCCGTAAGTCAAATTTTCTTAATAATTAGCACCATGAGATTTGCTTGGAAAGTAGTTTTTTCCAGGATAATTGATTCCGTCAAGCTATAAAAAATGAGATAATTTCATTTTATAAACTGCTATGCAGCTCCATTAGGTTCCTTACTTTTAATCTAGAAGTAATGAAAAGCATCATACTGGGGAGGAGGGAAAGACGATATTTACATAGTCGTAAATCAGATTCAAGGCTGAAAGACCATTTTATAAGATACTTGCTGGTACAGGGCTCTCTAGAAACAAATTGCGCTGTTTTGGGAGGGGAGCGGCGGTGTTAGGTTCCGAGAGTAAACCCGCTGGGGAGGTTATGTTACTTGCCTTGCAGTACCGCTTGCTTTGGGGGGGAGGAAAAGGAAAAGACAGCCAGACATTGCGAATGATCCATGGCCACCTGGTCGGACAGAGCGGAGACTTGGACATCAGCAGCTGGTAATGCTTCTTGGCCAACCAAAGGTAATTGTTCAGCCAGCTCTGTTGGAGGAACCAGATGAAGGCATTTCTTACGTTATAGTTTACATTTTTCAGGCACAGAAACATGTAAAGTCTGCTCAAGATATGAATTCCTGAGACCCTGAGTAAATTGTTGCCTTTGTAATGCATACTCTCAAAACAGTGGCCATATGTAGTCCTTTTTAGAGACTTGCTTGGGGCTGCAGGTCAGCGAATAGGGCCAGGCTGGCGGATGCTTCTTGATGGGGCTGAGTCCTGGGGGGGGGCGGGGTGGGGGGGAAGGGTCTGCCTTGACTATTTCAGAACAACCTCTTGCAGAACAACCTCTTGCAAAAGTTCTTTTGATTTGGGTGACTTCAGATATACTTAGCTGCGGAACAGTCATCTCAAATTTGAATTTATTCATCATTTATAAACAGGAAATCTTTTTATAAAAATGTAAGAGGATAATTTCCTACCGACATTTAATATAAAAGTAGCTGATTAATTAGAGTGGGTGGAGTCTAGAGACTAATGTCTTACTTCCCTTGTAGAGGCGATGCCTGTTATTCTTTATTCCAGAGAGTAAGTATCTCTGTCGGGAATAGCCCCCTTTTCTAGATGTTGCACCCACACTGGAATGACTGCCCCATATGGGGCTGTGCTCGTTCCTTTGATCATTATTGCCAAATGACTCTACAGGTGAGTGCGTGTACTGGAGCAAGGTTTGGGATGGTTCTAGGCAGACAGGTCAAGGAAAGGAGAGTCTTGGAGCCCTCGGTGGCTTTTCATACTTTATTTAGTAGAGGTGGCCAGGTACATGGCAGGCATGGGTGCCGGGGGCCCGAGAGGCTGGCAGGCCTCCCAGCCCCAGCGCATCTCACCCTCTTGGCTGCTTTCTTCTCTCTCTGCTGCTGCTGCTGTCGGGCCTGTTGGTTCTCTTGGTTCTGTCGGTTGGTCCTCACAGTTCTGGCGTCCTCATGACACCGCCCATTTATGCCCGTGTCCAACACAGGTGCGCCCACTTGTGCATGCCCACCCTGGAATGCTCGCAGCACCGCAGGTGTCCATCCTCAGTGGTGGGCGGGTGGAAATACCTGATCAACCTTTACCCTACAGTGCGCATATCCACTTGGGGGTGATATTTGCAGTTCTAGCACCCTGGGTCACTCTCCATCATCACCCCAATCTCGGTGCTGTTTTCAGAACCCTTGCTTTATAAAGTTGGGGCAGCCGATAATTTATGTCCCGGTACCAGGCCATGAGTGTGGGCCTGACATTCTGAATTGGTTCTGGAAGTACATTTACCACAGATAGTTGTGGAATCGTTGACAGCAGATGAAGGACAGATACCAGATGGTTTCACTTATTTGTGGAATATAAATAACCAGAGAAAACAAATTGGCAGAGCTCAGCAAAAATGACTCTTAGACTCGGAAAAATACACTTTTTATTGCAAGGAAGGGAGGGGGAAGAAAGGACACAGGACGTTTGTACGGTGTTTGGGGGGTGGTGGTGAGGAAAGTTGTGTACGTGTGGAGTTGTGGAGTTGTGCTCCCAGAGTTATATAGTTCCTTAAATGACTGACAAATTGATATTTCAGGAAAAAAAACTCTAGAGGAGCAACTTTGTAACCTTCAGTACATCTTCCGTTATTCATTTAGGTCAAGTGGCCTTTTGCTGCCTGTCTTCCTTTGTCTTGTTTATTCTTATTCTGAAGTTCATTTTCCTCTCCTTGTGGTCTCCTTGTTTATAGTCCAGATGCTCACACTCTACCTTCTTCTGTAGTTCAGAGCTGGGGCTGTGGAACCACGTTGCTTAAACTGAGATTCTGGCAGTGCCAAGAAATTGTGGCAATAGTCAGTGACAATAATGTATTATTTTGCTCCACAGTGCATTGTTTCCCTTCTGCCAGCATGCAGATAGATAGCAGTGCCTACCTCAAACATGGTTAAGAGGAGCAAATGAGTGAATGAACAGGAAACATAATTTAAATAGCCTGGTGTACAGGACATTGTCATAGTCGTTGCTGTCCTCTTCCTCTTCCTCCTTCATCTCTCCCTCTTCCTTCCTCTCCTCTCCTCTACTTCCTTCCTCTCCTCCTTCCTCCTTCTCTTCCTTCCCTCTCTCCCTCCATCACTTTCTTTTTCTGTGCTCAGGGCGGTACCTCAGGGTTGGGATGATTCTTGTGTCCCTTTGACAACGTTACTCTTGTTTTTCCCCTCAGAATATTTTCTTGCCTTAGTAAACTTTTGTTTTTGACTTTGTAAAGTTACAATAACTTTGCAAAATTACAGTAAAAATGAAGAGAGTGTATAATTTGTAATCCTTAAAAAAGTCCTTGTTGACTAGATGAGCTTCCTAACTTCCTTCACTTAAAAAATGTTATGGGGGGCCTCCCTGGTGGCACAGTGGGTTAAGCAACGCACTATGAAGCAAACTGCAGCCAATGCAGCGCATGGCATAGCAGACCTCTCCTGCCTCATCCACTGCTCCCCTAAGCGTGTGTTTCAGTCAGTCTGGCTGTTCTGCTCCCCACTCTGTCTCTACTGAATTCTCTCACCACCCTGGACTCTGGCCTGTACCCCAGCTCTTGTATGTATAAATAAATAAATCTTAAAAAAAATGTTATGACATGTCTTGGACATTACCAAGCTAGAACAATCTGTTGAACAACATATATTCACCATGCAGCTTAAGAAATAAAATATTACAGATTCAGTTGATGTGAAGAGGCCCTCCATATTCCCATTCCTTTTTGTCACCTGGCAGAGGTCACCTTCATCTTTAGTTTGCATTCCTAAAAATTGAGATGTTATTTTTTATGTTTTAAAATGAATTAGAATCGAAATTATAGACTTCACCTTTCTGTACCTTACTTTTGCTTGACCTTTTGTCAGTATATTTTGAGATTTATTTTGATTATATAAAAGTTCCGATTCATTCGTTTTCATTGCTGTAGAACATCATATAACTACTGCACAAATTATTTGCTGTCCTGGTGATGCACATTTACATTGAAAGGTTTGGAAACAGCTTTTAGCTCTACTTACTACTAGAAATAAAGCATAAATGGCTTTGGCGTAGATCCCTTTGCACATTGGTGGCCACGTCTTACTCTACCTGAGAGGGTTGATGGCCATGGAGACGCTCATCTTGAACTTTTTTGCATTTTGCTGCATTGCTGTCATTTTCCTTGTTGCCTACCTCTAGCAGCATCTCCTGGGACTGCACTGACCTAATGTTCTCATTTGTTTTAAGCATCTCTGTAAGGTATTGTTAGCACATACTCTAACTAAGGGGTGTAGTTTTTCGTTGAAGATAGTTCTTCTGGGGCAGGCTCTGTGTATCATCACGCACGGATAGCACACAGCGCCTCAGTGTTCAAGGGCGATTGTTGTAGAGAAATGAACATCTTCCCTTCCAGGCTCTGTTTTGCCCAGTTTTTATACAAATAGCTTGAATGGCCATCATGGGTCATCTTAGTGACCGGTAAGAGCCTTGGAGGTTTCTCAGAGCTGCAGTTTGTTCCCTGCAGGCGTCTGTGTGTGTGTGTGTGTGTGCACGCGCGCACGTGTACACAAACGTGCATGCCTGTGTATGCCTGTGTCCCTGCCTGTCCTTTGACCCACGGGAGCAGCTGTTGGGTCTGCTCCTCCGCTGCTCCCCTCCAAGTTGGATAATTGCCTCAAGCTTCTTTTTAATCTTCTGTCCTTCCGCTAGATGGTGCTCGTTCCCTTAAGAAATGTGAGACTTGGTTCAAAGAACTTGTCCATTTTGTCACTGATGGATTAAAAATAAAAAGCAATTTTTGGTCAAAGCAGTATGGGAAAACCTTGTGAAATTACCCCATCTTTGGCCTGTGGGAGCCCTTCAGATCAGCTCCTCAGGCTTTGACCATAGTGGTAGACTTCGCTTCTTGATTTTCAGACTGACTTGGTGTCTTATTTGACCTATTTTCTGCCCAATGTGTATTTTAAGATAAAGTCACGTTTCTAGGAATATCTGCATTTCAGGTGCCCTCTATGGATTCCTAACAGTAACCCACAGAAATTCCTTTCCTCTGCTCTGCCCACATTCTAATTTCATGTACTACATTTTCACCCCCAGTGGGGTAGATTTTCCACCATGCCCTTACTCTGCTTTCCCTTCCCCTCCCCCACTCTGGTGGTCTGAGTTCTATAGTCAGGTTCCTAGGACTTGTTATTGATTTGTTTTTTATCTGATCCATTGTTTTGTTTGTCTGTTTTCCACATATAAGTGGTATCATGCAGAATTTCTTCTTTCTTCTTCTGACTTATTTTTGTTAGCACAATCCCCTCCAGTTTTATCCAGGTTGATATAAATGACAAGAGTTTATTAATCTCCTTTATGGTTAGTTGTTTTGTGTCATCTTTAGGAAGATGTGTACTTTTAGATCTTAAACATATTTTCCTGTTTAATTTTTCACAACTTTATTATTTTACCTTCTACAGTTGTACTGATTTGGTATGTGGTATGAGGTAGGAATCCATTTAAGGAGGCACCACGCTTTCCCCACAACTCTGCAGGACAAATTTTCTCATTAATCTGGTGCATTAATCATACATGCACGGGTCTTCTGGACTGCAGTCTGTCCTGTTTGTCCCTATGTCCGAGCCACACACGCTTAGTTGCCGAAAGTTTTGTTGGGGTTCCTAATGTTATTGAATTGATTCATACTTCAGTTTGGGGTAGAATGGTTGTCTTTATAATGTTGAAATCTTATCATTCATAAGTATGATTTGTCTTTGTATTTATTTAGGCTTTTGATTTTACTCAGTAATATTTTATAATTTTTACGTAGTCTTGTATCTTCATTCAAGTTTTTCTTAGGTACTGAAATACAATCTTTAAATCGTTTGCTGCTGGTGCATTGCAGTTTACCCTACTGATGCAGTACGGTGAACTTGTATCCTACGATTTACTAAATTCACTCAAATTTGATTAGCTTATCTATATATTCTTTGTTAATGGTGAAGCTTTTATTTATTATTATCCATATATTTCTTTTATCTGCTAAGCCTTATTGTTCTGTTTAGATCTCTAGACATTGTTGAGTGGGCTTTATAATAATGGGTCTCTTTATCTCTTTCCCCAAGAATTCTTTTGTTCATCAGTACTTAATTTAAATTTTATTTTCTCCTATAGTTTATCCTCTTACTGTAACTTTCCAGTCTCTTGGCTTTTGTGTTTGTTCTAGGTTAGTGTTCCTTGCTAAAGAAATTTACATCACCCTTTTTCTAATCTCATTTCTGAGCCTTTTCTGTTCTAATAATGCTATTTTCAATAGTTTCCAGTATTTTGTTTCCACTGATTTATTTGAAAACAGTCTCCAGTTTCTCATCTACTTTCTGGTGTGTCTTCACTACGTTATTGATTATGTTATTCATATGTTATTAATTCTTTTGTTTTTCTAATGTCTCATATTTGAGTGAATGAGTTTCCGTGTCCTTTAGAATAGGTGAATGCAGCTGTACCAAGTTGGTGATGTGCAAGAGTAACTATTCTAGATTGTGCCTCCCATTGCTTCTTTGTTATTGTAAAAGAGAAGTTGTTTTGGATGTTCTCTTCAGGCGCTGTATTGTGGCAGCTTTGGTCCTCTTGTGCATTAGTCTGAGCTGTCCTTCTCGAGGGCTTGGCCTGTTCCCTTTGGCTGTGCTTCCATTCGTTCCTCTCCTGTCTGGTCTTCTCACTTTTGGAAAGGAGTCTTTGCCACGGTCTTCTTGTCTTACATCTATTTTTAAGAAATTATTCAGAATCTTTATTTCATCTCAGTCAACCCTAATTGTGTACATATGATCCATTATGTGGGAAAAGACAAGCTTTTATAAGATTATTGAAATCATTACATGGTTAATCCTCATGAAGTATTTTATTTGACTAAAGTATTAAAGTTGGAAAATGTGGAGAATTAGATAAACTTATTGCTAGTCTGATTTTTTCGGACAAATGTGTAATTAGATATATGAGGAGCAATAAGTAGTATAATTGTTATAATTTCTATAATTTGGAAAGTCCTTTTGGAATATTGCATCCTTTGATATTTTATTAGATTTATTTTTCTTCTTTGGAATTTGATGAAAAGCATGATTTCATCTTAGCTGGAAAAGGTAACCTTTTACTTACTACCTCTCTCTGGCATGTCTTTGTCAGACCCACATAATCAGAGTTGGTATAATTTAATTTTGATACCCAAACAGTAGCTGGTTTGGCAGAAGTAGAAATATAGTATGTGTATTTATAGGGCAGAGCAAGAGTCTAGAATAAAATCTGTGCATGTGCTGTATAGAGCTTTTAAATTTTCCTATACAAACCAGAAGTGGGAGAGGGTTGAAGAATGTCTAGCTTTTTTTTTTTTTAAGATTTTTTTCATTTAGATCCAATGGTATTTAATTCTGTATCACATATTTTACCTAGTGATATATTTATTTTTACAATGTTAAAAAATCTGTATGGTGTGCTGCAGTCCTAACTTATGTTTTTATAAAATATAGTCCTGAAGCCCATAGGATAGTTTGATTTGTAATCTTGCAACTTCATGAAACTGTGTGGCCACGGTATCTGATGTCATCCTCTCTGAGGACCAATGAAAATGCATTGCATCATGAAGTCCTGGCAGTTGTGAAATTTGCAAAGACCTTAGCACGTCCTCTCTTGTCCTGCTGGGATAGTGATGACTGCTACTTTGGCAAAGTTACTGAGTACGTCCAGGGAAGGAGTCTGAGGATCTAGCGTGTCGTGGAGCCTCTACATGGAAGGGTGTTTGGTTCATGAATTACTGCATGAGACAGAGGCCAACCACCTCTTTTTTTTCCCTCTTACTCACGAGACCCTTTCTGAAACATGGCATGAATAAAACTAAGGCAAGGCAGAAAGTAAAGACATTACAAAGCAATAGCAGGTCCACTATGTAGGAAAACCAAAGAAAGAATGAATAAAGCTATAGAAATTCAATGCAGGCGTATGATTTCATACTTCAGATTTACACAGAATATATGCACACGTTACCGATGATTTGTTTATCTGAATACCCCATAAAATACTTCACCCACAATGTTTAAAATATAGTATACTTAAAGAATTTGGTTCCAAGCATAGTCTGTTAACAACATGCTTGTTAAGAAGGTTCAGTATATGTATAGGGAAGACCCAAGTAAATTATAGCTTCTGTTTCCAGGGAGATAACATACTTTGACTTTTTAAAATCTCTGGCCTTACTTGAAATGCCGTTGACTGCACAAGTTGGCCTCCTTCACATATTGCCACTATATAACCAGCAATTTTCCCTTCAGCTATTAAATGGAAAACCATAAGGAAAATAGACCTTTCCCACAGCATAGAATTCCAAGGTTAAAATAAAAAAAGGAAGAAAAGTTAGAGGTAGCGTCCACAAAAATTTTCCTTTCCTTCTTCTGGTTTTCATTAACTTCATTAATTTCCATTTTCTTTTGCTCACATCTGTTTATTTTCTGTTTTGGAGAAAATTGGTTAAAAAGCAAGTTAAAACAACTGTAATTAATTGTAGTTAGTTGCTTAATATCAATCCCCTCACCCAATATACTGTACACTTCAAGAAAGTATTTGTCTTTATTCCTTCTGAACACTTGTATTTTTAAATAATGCGACAGTCTCAGCATCTTATCTTTGGGACCATTGTGAAATGCTGCAGTTATTTAAAATCATCTCAGGATGTTTAGGTTATTACAGTTTAACTATTGCAGATCAGAGAACACCTTCCCAAGCCTGTTAACTGAGTCAGAAATGGAAAGGGAGGGAACTGGTATAGGTGTCAGGGATGCAGTTACAAAGATAAACTGCAGTTACAGATTATTGGAACTGAATAGGCAGAATGTAGTAGAAAACAGCACTTCTAAAAATAACAATTGTTGAAATAAAAGCCTCAGTGGATTTAATGTCTTAAATTGTGGACTGTATACAGGTTCCATGTTTATCTCCATGTCTGTAAGCATCATCATGAAACCACGATGCACCAGAGAAAAAGAGAACATCTTAAAAGATCCAGAGAGAAAGGATAAAGGACATTAGCCGACTTCTCAGAAACAAAAGTTTAATCTAGAAGATAGTAAAAATAAAGCTTAAAATGCTGGCAGAAAAGAACCGTCAATGTGGACCTATTAGGTAGAACTATTTTTAAGAACCAAGGTGAAATAAAGATTGTCTATAGCTGAAAAGTGAAAAGTTTATCGGTATTAGTCTTATAATAAAAGAACTTCAATAGGATAAACTTAGGAGGAAAATCATTAGTGGTAGAGGTCATTGTAAAATGATAAGTCACTTAATTCTAAAGTTGTACTCATACAACAAAATAGCTTTGAAATAAATTAAGCAAAATTTTATTAAATAGAGACAATCCAATTAGTCATAATCACAATAGGATCTTAACACATGGAACTTACATAGAAATCGATCATTTATGAGTTCATAAAGTGAGTCTCAGCAAGTGTCAGACATTAGGTAGCACACAAGGACAGCAGGCAAGGGAGTCTGGGAAATAGTCTACCAGCTCCCAGTGTCCTCACCGAAGAGCTAACGGAAAATCAGTAAACAGTGACTGAGTTCCCAGTGTGTGAAGGTAGGAGTCAGTAAGAGATAATTAAGTCCCCACATGTTTAAAATTTAAAAATATATACACAGTTCTATAACCATGAGCCAAACAAGAAATTATGAGAGTGCAAAATTACTTGTAAGTGAATGCTGATGTTGAGTTGTCAAAATTTGTGGGATATAATAAAAGGTAAACTGCTTTTGAAATGATGCTCATAAGGTACCTTAAATGCTTATGTTTAAGAGAGAAAAAAGGATAGAAATAATGAGCTAAGCAATCAGCTTAAGTTTTGAAAGAACAATAGAAAAATCAGCCCTTTCCTCCAAAGTAAAAGGAAGGAAATAATAAAGATCAAAGCATGTATTCATGAAATAGGAACAATGAAGTCACAAGTTTTTTGTTTTTTTTTTTATTGAAGACTATGGAACAGACTATTCTCTTTAGAGGGAAAAAGAACAGTGGTACAAATAAAGAATATAGGACTGAAAAGAGGACTATAAGTACAGATGCAGCAGAGGTTAAAAAAATAATTAGACATTAATACCTTTAGGGCAGTTCATTTGAAAACTTACATGAAATGTAAGAGTTTCTGGAAAAATCATGACTTAAAGAATCGTCAAGAATAGGAAGTCAGAATTGATAAAGATACCAGTGGTTCAGGTTCTTTACTGTTGGAACGTCCAAACTTTCAAGGAACGGGTCATTCCAATTTATGGAGTAACAAGCCCTAGAAATCTAACTATAGAACTGAGGCTGCCAGACGGGGAGAACGATGGGCACCTTGGTGGGTGGTGGGTTTGGTGTGGGTGATCTTATTATCTTTCTCAATCATACACAATTTGTAAACCAATGTTACCTCAATAAAAAGAAAACATTGTTAAAAAAATGATAAAAAGAGAAAGGAAGCACTTTCTTTTTTGCACTAAGTGTTTAACGTGTTTAAAGATAAGGTACCCAAAGTTAGGTACCCAAAAACTGACTAAAAAACAGACAATATCTCATATCTTTTAAAAGAACTTGAGGACAGAACCACCGGGCAGGGGGTGAGGGCATAGCAGGGGGAGGGTTGATCATACATCATAACCAAGTAAAGTTTATTGTCAGAATGCAAGAGTAGGGTCAGTATTTTTGAAAAATGTAAATAGAAGTCATGATGTTAACTGACCAGATAGGACAATTTGGATATGCTGAAAACAACTTGTGAAAATTCGTATTCTTTTAAAAGCGTCTTCATATATTTAGAATGCTTAGATAGTGATTTCACACAATCATATACATTTATGGTGATATAAACTGTCACATTAAAAGTTGGAGCCAAACAAGAAACAAGAATGTTGATTCTGATCTGATTGGTCTTTTTTTTGAGTTATTGATCACAAAAGCTAGCCCAAACAAAGAGCATGCTGGGTGGTGTGAAGTCAGAAAAGAACATACAAGGAGCACTTCCCTTGGTGTTTGTTGATTTGCTGTTTTTCAGTTTTAATTCGTCCCATTTATTGTCTTGAGACAAAGGCCCCTCCACCCCATTTTTGGATGATAGTTGTTTTTTGAAGTGTCTAGCCATTAGAATGTTTTCATTTTTGCATCCCTTAAAAACCGTGTGCATTTCCTGTCGCTCTTGGCTGTATTATGTCCCATGGATCTTCTTTTTTTTTTTTTTTTTAAAGATTTATTTATTTATGCACACAAGCACTGGGGTACAGGCCAGAGGTGTGGGGGAGGTGAGAGGATTCATCACAGAGAGCAGGGAGCAGAACAGGCAGATCAACAGAAGTACACTGCTGAGGGGAGCAGCGGGCACAGCAGGAGAGGTCTGCCGCACCATGTGGGTCCCCCACCTGGCCGGCAGCAGGGATCGAACTCATGCTGCAGTGGCTGCGGTTTGCTTCATAGTGCGTTGCTTAACCCACTGCGCCACCAGGGAGGCCCCCATGGATCTTCTTTTAAAACTCAGAATTCCCTCCCCACTTTCAGATGTTCACAAGCTTATTACAAGAAGCAATGCTTGCCTTGTTGCCATATTATCATCTTCCAGGAGGCAGAAAAGCATTCCTGTTCAGAACACACGGCTGAGGTTTGAGAAGGGAAAGGAAGTGAATGTAGACAAATCGTGCAATTAAACAGTATGCCTGCAAAGAAAGAACACAATTTCAAACTCACAAGCAGAAGGGAGGCCTTGGTATTTATTTCTTAGGATGTTATTAAACTCCAAGATTGTTTGCTGCTCTCCTCTGCCCTGCCGTGGTCATACTGGGGAAGCAACAGCTCAGTGAAAGTTGTGTTCACTAGGTATTAATATTTACACCTTACCATCTGCAAAAGCAACGTGCAGAGCTGTCCGCCAGGCTGGGTTCACGAGCAGCGACATCACTTGTGCACTGAATTGGCTTCTGCTAAGTGGTCAGGCCGTGGATGACAAGAGGCTTTGCATTTTTATATGGCACATCTTTTAGTCTGTGAAAAATAAGTTTTTTTGAAAGTCAAGTATCTCTGGAGTTCCTCTTGCCCTTCCTGCCTCCATTAGGTCAATATACAGTTCCTGGCAATACTGTACAGGTTTAAAATTTCATTATAGGAGTTATTCGAGGTGTAACAGGCAACCTGTGGTTTGCCTCTGGAAGAAGCTGGATCGAGTTGCAAAAAAGTGTTTCAGGGTCTTATCGAGGGCATGATGGCAGCATGGTTACAGTCGTGCTTCTCGCTGGGAGCACTGAACATCGCGACGCCATTCCAGTCCAGGCACCAGGTACATCCGCCCATGGCCAGTGCTTTGAACTCTGACATCAACGTGAGCATATGGTGTGAGCCACTGTCTCAGAACACTGGGCTCAGAGGTGCGGCCAGCCCCTGGGGAAGGCTAGGCCAGCCAGCCACAGTCTTCTGGCTCTGACCACAGGAACTCCAGGTGATCAGGTGCTGTGATGCATCCAGTGTAACCACGGAAGTGAGAGGCTCGGTGCAGACAGAAGACCTGCCCACCAGTGAGGAGATTGCCAAAAAGGTCTGTACAGTGTTTCCAAACACTTCATTTCCATATTTCCCTGAACGTTCATCGGAGGAACCACATAGCTGCGTGCTCTGATGCCCTCCTGATTTCCTGCTGCTGCATTCAATGTGATGAACAAACAGAGTCAATTTTTCTGGCAGACTACGTCATCTGCCATAAACAGTTCTTAGGTATCTGGTGATTTGACACTAATTCTAAACATTTCCATGAGATCATGGAGGTGGTGGTGCACACATCTGCTCTGGTAACTGGACATCAGACCTCTTGAGAGTTCCATATTTTTTGTCAGGGGTTGTTTAGTCTTTTTGTGGAGGCTCCTTGCTTGGGGCTCAAACTGCTGCTTTCATTAGTCCAGCTGCTTGATCTGCTGGTCCAGATTCTTGGTGAACATGTCTGTAATGCTTCCTGCAGAGAGAGAGAGGGAGGGAGAGAGGGAGGGGTGGAGGGAGAGGGAGAAAGAGAAAGAGAAAGAGAAAGAGAGAATATACATCAATACACCAAAGCTTTTTTTTTTTTTTAAGATTTATTTATTTGTGTATATAAGAACTGGGGTATAGGCCTGAGGTGGGGGTGGTGAGAGGAGTCATCAGAGACAGAGCGGGGAGCAGAACAGGCAGATCTACTGAAAAGCAGCGGGCAAGGCAGGAGAGGTCTGCTGCGCCATGTGGGTCCCCTCCCTGGCTGGGGATCAAACTTGTGCTGCAGTGGCTGCAGATGCTTTGCAGTGCTTAACCCCTTGCACCACCAGGGAGACCCCTACACCAAAGTTGTTCTTTTCAGTACTTTTTATGGTGATAATAGAAAATAGGGAAATCATTTTATGGATTTGATATCATTTGGGTAACCATGATTAGTTTTTTTTTAGTTTAAATAGCTCTATACATCATTGAGAGATTTAAATTAAATGATTGCATTCAGACAAGTTAAGCTTTATTTTTATTAAAACTATTTAAAAATGTTCTTTGTATATACTAAAATTAGATCACTGGCATCAGATTCCCTTACAAAAAATTACTTTCAAATAAATGTAATATGTAAATCAAGGCAGTTATAACTTTTGTAGAAGAATTGGCTGTATGGATTATCTTAATTTTAACTGACTTTTTTGATTACAGATATAATTCTAGAACATGCATCTTATGGACACATGCATGTACACTGCTTAATGTGACATAAAGAATATACATTTTGGAATATCCTTTTTTTTCTTAATTGTGAATTTTAAATATTTTGGCATGCCATTTTTTTGAATCTTTTAAGCAATTACATATTTTTCTGTGAGATGAAATTAATTTAACCAGAGCCTCCTCTTTTCTCCAAACTTTTTTACTCCCATCTCTTTTCTTCGCTTATTCAACTTTGCTCCTTCTCTTTTCGTTTGAGAGATTAAAAAAAAAATGAAGTATACTTTTATTACATAGCTGAATCTTAAAGCAAAATGTTTAGCTAAAACAAGATTTTTGCTATACACGGTATTAATAATAGAAGATGGTTTGTCTTATTTGATTAAACCGTGCCTTTAGTTACATATTTGTAGGATTCCAAGATCGTACCACTCACAATTTTGCCCAACTTCATCAGAGTAAAGACTTCTGGGCTATGAAGGGAAATCAGAGTGTCTGCTAGAAGCTCTGGCATGTTATGCTGTATGAAAGCCACATTTGGGCACTTATGTTTAAATTAACTAAATTTAAAAAAAACCAGGTCTTCAAATACAGTAGCCTCATCCAAGTGCTGCAAAGTCCCACGTGGCTAGTGACTAACTGTCCTGGACAAGCAGAGCAGAACATTTCAACATCCCAGGAAGCTTGTTCTGGACAACCTACAGTAAAGTCTGTGTATGGTGACTTGTTTACAGGAATTGTAAAAATCAGTTTGGCTTTTATTTTTCTTCCCCTGTATGACAAATATTCATGAAAAATAGAATTCCTGTCAGTGCTTTTGGAAACTGAGTAGTTCAGAATACTTTTCACTTTTCTACCAATTTAATTTTTGAAGTGAATGTATGAAAGTAAAACTCATACCCATGTAGGTTGTCAACAGCTTGAAATTCTAGAATCACACTTAAGGAATTCTTGATGGAGAATAGTGTAGGGGCAGACAGGGTCAGGGTAGCCTCTTGAGTCCCTCAGATGAGGATCTAGGAAAGACAGGATGGGGAGAGGAACTGACTATTTCTGAAAGATGCAGAAGAAGCAAATTAAGTAGAGAAATGCACATTTGTTTGGGACTTATCATTTCAGGTTATAATTATAGCATTAATACAAGTCAATCTAGAAAAGGTTGGAACTAAAGGAATGAAAAAATAAGGGGGAGGGGTAGAGCAGAGCTATCAGTCATTCTGTCACTGAAAACAGCCATTGCTAATTGTCTCGTGTCTGTGCGGCCTCCTTACTGTGCCCTACAACGAGGTCATGTTCATTCAGCAGTGAATGAGGTCAGTGAAGAATGCAGACAAGATGTTAGTCTGAGCCAGGCGAGTGGAGTGATTAAGAATTCTGACATTGAGCCAGAGGGGCCAGAGTTTTATATCCCAGATCTGCCATTTACTATTTCTGGGCCGGTAGCAAGTTGCTTAACTCTTGTGTGCCTGTCAGGTGGGCGGTGACACTCTCTACATCTCCATGTGCTTGTGAGGGTTAAGGAATTAAAATATTGAACTCATTGAAGATGGTCTTCCTGTTATCACTAATTACTGTTGCAGACGCTGTAGCAGCACGTGGAAGTCCTTAGAAGTGTAAGCCACCTTCCTTATTATAATAGGGAGCTGATATTAAAACAGATTAGAGTTAGATGAGCCCTATGATAGTATAGATTGAAGTGACCTAATTCTTGATTAATTTAGGTAACATGCACTTAGAGGATAATTGGCTTTGTTATGAATTATACTCTACGGTTTTCAAGTAAAAGCTTACTCCTATATTTATAGCTTGTGTCCTTTAAAATTTTTTACTACCGTAGTGTGATAAATGACTGAAGTTTCCAAGAAATTAAGCAAAAAAATGTTGCCTTGATCATTCTGGTATTATCATAAGTGTCAAAATACTTTCCCTGATACTTTGCATTTTATACTATGTTGCCAAAAAGGTAATAGAATCTTAGCACTAGCATCTGGCTAATCAAAATAAATCTATCTTCCAGACTTTTTACAAGGGAGTTGGTTAGCTTTTAGTATAATTAAAGAGTATATTACTTGATGCCTATTAAAAGCAGGAAATTGTGAGGTGCAACTGTTTTTCATATATCATGGGTGCAATTTCTTGAACTACAAATAAGAAGATAGCGGAAGTTTTCCGATACAAAATATTAAGGGCACCTGCATAAGAGCTGAAAGAGATTAAGCTTAAATGCCAATGGTTACGCATTTGTCAAAGTAATCTTTCATTTCTTACCTACAATCCAAGATTTTAAAGGGACTTAGTTTGTCTTAAAATGATTAAAGTAGATTTTTGCCTGTGTGCTTCTTGGATAATGATGCTGGGAAATAAAGAACCAAATTTTTATTTATGACTATAATGTTACATGCTTTTCAATATGGAAAATTATTCTATTAAGAATGCTGGATACTTATGAAAAATCCCTTTGTTCTTAGACATTTGAATGGGGGGGGGGCGGGTGCTGACAACTTGAATAGAGGAAGTAAAAGGAGCACTGTGAGAATGGGATGTTCTGGGGTGCTGGCACCATGTCTGCTGCTTCTTTTTTGGAGCTTGTCATGTACCCCACTGCAGAATGTGACTACCAGCTTATCACTTTGCTTTAACCACAATTTATGTGGTTAGTAGATATGTAAACTACAACTGCTACTTGAAGTATAGAAGCGGTATTCTTTAGAAATTAAAGATGCGACAGAGCTAACGTGTGTGTGTGTGTGTGTGTGAGAATAACAAAGGTTTCGTTTTTATGGGGGTTCTATGGATCTTGAATTCATATTATAGACACTGGGCCTGGTGTGTGTGAATATTAATCATCCACAGGCTTATGGAAACATATATGTTTTTTCCTTTAGAACATTCATGGATCAGTTTGTATTTACCACGAGAAAGATAATTTAAATATATCAGACTGTTTGCTAGCCAGTGAACTGAAATTTGCTTCTTCCCCAGATTCATGAAAAACTACACTTCTACGAGAAGCAGAATCCCATGCCCATCCTCCGAGGTGCAGTGGCCTTAGCCGATGATGTAAGTAAGCCCTTCGCAGCTCACCGACACGTCCCCCCAGGCCTGCCCAGAGCAGGTCTTATCCTACCGCAGACAGATGCATGTGATCCTATGAATAAAAACCAGGAGAAGTTGCAAATATTTCCAAAAGTTCTGTCATCACCGAGCTTACGCACGTAGCTGCCCTCTTGTTCTGCCTTGGTAAATATGTAATAGAATTTTTAGGTTGTAATTCTATGGGGATAGAGGAGCTGTCAGCTGTTAGTGTTCTGAGAAAGTCACGGACAAGAGGAATGCTTTGGAGAAATAAAGACAAATGAGATGGCTCTATTGCTGACAGTACTAAAAAGTGACAGATTCTAGTATAGGAATGAGGCATAGGAAATACATGAAAAGGCATGATTGTTTTTAAAATGAATTATAAAGCATAGTAATGATTAATGGATATTAGACCTTTCCAAATTACCATCATAACCAAAAAATAAATTTTAGAAGCAGTTGGCATTGATGGAGTAGTTAATTTCCTGTAGCTATAATTTTATTTTATATCTCGGGGAGGGAACTAACTTGCTATTTCTTACTGTTAACTTTCTGACTCGGATGAATTGAGAGCACACCTGGATAAACTATAAAGGACACTAAGTTAGACAAGAAATATGCTTGGTGTGGAGGCTGATTTTTAGTGATATCCTATAGCTTACGTATTGCTTTTTAACTTTTTACTTTCTCATGATAAGATAAGCTGTAATTCAATTGAATAAAATATTGGGACCATAAGTATAACTTAAAAATTGACTGTCTTCAGGTTTGATTTTCTTTGATATATTTTATATTGCAATTTGATAAAGTAAATATAAAGATATCCCAGTTGCATTTTTATTCTCCTTTCCATTTTTAACTACAAAGATTGAAAATTAGAAGGCTATTTAAAAATACATATTTTACTAGGAATCTCCACATTATAGAACCAAAGCTTTTGAGACTTTAGCATCTTTCTGTGAGTCAAAAATTCTTTCCCTGAAGAAAGTAGAAATGTTACCTTTAAATAGTAAAATCACTTTTTGAAATGTAATAAAAAAATAGTTATTTTTTTTTGTGTATAATTTATATTGTCCCCTTCTTTTAGAGACAAGTGCTTTTCCAGAGATAAGAACAATTATTTTAGCTTGGTAGAAACATTAAGGACAAATGGAAATTTTATGCAATGTTTTAAGAAGGGTTTTTAAATAAAAAAAATTTTTGAATTCTAAAGTGAACATTTCGTAATTCTAATCTTTTTTCTGATTGAACTTTGCTTTTCATTTTATGAAAATTTTATGATCCTCCTGTAGCATAAAATTGAATAGAAATGTTTTCTCTGAATGGCGACTAAAGTCTGTATAGGTAAACATAATAGATGTTTCAGAACATTTGCCCTATTAGGAGCATTCTGGTTCTTTCCTACCTCAACTGAACAGCAGGCTACTGTGGGTTTTTGGAAACACTGTAGATTTCACCACCTCATTCAGAAGCTCTTTTTCCCCCCTCTTTTTTATTTTTCTTTTTTTTTTAAGTGTCAAAACAAGATCCAGTCCTTTTATACAAGTGGTCCTTTGTCTGCATGCAAAAGACTATTTTGTAGGTGAAGTGCTGGGATTTGACCTCATTGCAATAAATCAAAAGGGATGTGGCTGATAGGATTCCTTGGGTTGTTATCAGCCGAGAGCCTGGGCTGGGATCTGGGCTCCGCATGGCCTCAGAAGAAGAGTCAGGGATTGGCAGTCTATTTTCTCTCTTCCTGACATCTTAATCACTGGAAAATAGCAAGATAGATTCTCAGTTATCACAGATGGAGCTACACGAGGCTCTTACTAAACTGTATGTCAATGTGATCGCCTTGCAGTTGGCTGAAGAACTTCAGAATAAGCCATTAAACAGCGAGATCACAGAGCTGTTGAAACTACTGTCAAAACCCAATGTGAAGGTGAGGACATGTTACATCTATAATAAATAACTTCCAAAAGGACTGTTTCTGAGATTTTAGATGAATTTTGTTTTGAGCATCAATTTTCAGATAAATGCATTGCCAGCTATTGTACTGTTTTAATAACTGAAATTCTGCATGAGGGAACAATTGAACTTTAGAGGATAACGTGATCGACTACAGAGTACTGTAATTGGGAAACTGAATTTAATTTGGCAAATCTAATGTAGCTTTCAGGTCATTTTCCTTTTAAATGAAGTTAAAAGTACAGAATATAATGCTGATTAGTGGTTTTGTTTAGGTTCATTTTACTTGGTAAAATTCTGAAGTATTTGACATATGTATCTATTTTTTTCTGTAGAATCATCTGCCTCCTACTTCATTCTCCCCAATTCCTGTCCCTTCTCCAATTCATGTGTTAGTATATCATACCATTTTACAGTGCAGAGCAAATTTCGAGTGTAAAATACTGGTTTAGTATTGGTAATAAGATTCCAGTTCTTCTCCACCCTTCACCTCCCATGTTTATCACTCATTTTCCTGCAAATGTGGTTAGTCACTAGAAGGCATGTCATAATTTTCCTTCTGTTAATTCTGAGGTCATCAATGTGGTCAATCTTATAACCTGTACATTTTGTATTCACCATGGCTGCAATTTGCGTATTTTGTGGTCATAACTACATATGAGTTGTAGGTATGCAGTTAAAGTAATCAGTTACCGGATTTCTGTTAATCATATATAGAATGTTGAATGAAAATTTCTGTCTAGATGCAAAAGCTAGATGTAAAACCTTCCTTGAAGAATCTTCTTTAATCTTAAACTGATACTGCAACGATGGATAATATTTAAAAATGAAGTGAAAAGATGCATGCATTGTAATTTCTAATCCTTTATTAAATATAAGTATATGGATATATCCCTATAAAGGTTTAGTAGTAGGAGAGTAAATGACTTGTGGTGGTATTGGAAGGAGGTTGGTTGAGTCTTAGTTTTAAAAAAACAAGGATCAGATTAGAGCGGAACATTTGCTTGACATTAAAGACAAAGTGTGGAAAGATTAAGAGTTTAGAGAAGATTAATAGCCAGAGAACACACTGAAATTTTCTTCATTTAATGCTAGACTAGACCTGAGAGGTTATTAATTAGAGCATGGAGAATTTGACTGAAGAGGACTGTATGAGACAAAATCACCAGCACCAATGTGATTTTGGTATTTTATTCAAGGGTGTTTGAAATGGAATAAGTACCAAGTTAAAATGGTTCTTGTCTTGAGGGAAAGATGTGACTGTCGATGGTTTTAGGAAGGACCGTTGGATAACATGTTATAGTTGAATACCTAAACTTTATTGCGGCAAACATTTCAGACAGTTTTATCTTTCATATTTATATAGTGGTGTGACTAAAAAATGGTTGAGTAGACAACATGAAAGTTGTATGCACAGGAATGTGTGTTGGAAGGAGGTAGGATTCTAGAGGCGCGATGTTGTAGTTGGCAGTGGTAAGTTCTAGTTACTTTCATCCATCTTTTGACCTAACATTTAACATTGCTTTCCTGGAAATCATTTATATTAACCACCATCACTTTGAATTTCATGTTTATAGGGAATTACTTTAAGAAGTACAGCCCTAAAACAAGTTTTAGTCTGTTTCAGGAAATGAGCAGCCATTCCTTTTTGTGCTGGGAATAAACTAAAATAATCTGCCTTATTTTTTTTTTTTTAAGTAGGAGCAAGCTACAATAGAGTATAACATGTATTCATAATTATTAGTTCAAGTATTAATATATGAATTGTTATTCTGGGGTATAAATTTGATTATTTTCTTTTAGTGGATAAGAGAAGCAATTATTTACCTTTCTTTTTTTTTAAAGATTTATTTATTTATGCATACAAGAGCTGGGGTACAGGCCAGAGTCCAGGGTGGTGAGGGTATTCACCAGAGACAGAGTGGGGAGCAGAACAGGCAGACTGACTGAAACACACACTTAGGGGAGCAGTGAATGAGGCAGGAGAGGTCTGCTGCACCATGTGGGTCCCCCTCCCTGGCTGGCAGCAGGGATCGAAATCGTGCTGCAGTGACTGCGGTTTGCTTCATAGTGCGTTGCTTAACCCACTGCACCACCAGGGAGGGCCCAATTATTTACCTTTTAAAAATTGCTTTTTAAAAAATTATTGTTGAGGTCACATTGATTTACAACACTGTATATGGTTCAGAGGGATAGATCACATCTCCCTCCTTCTCCCCTTCTGTTAGCATCAGTTCTACAATTGGGCTTCTAGGGTTATTGGTTCAGTTTTGTCTCACTGGTTGTTATGTTTATGTTTGTTTTATATTCACTTATGTAATATACAAGTGAAACCATTCAATATTTGTATTTCTCCGTCTGGCTTATTTTTGCTTAGCATTTTCCCCTGCAGTGCAGCCATAGTGTTACAAATGGTGACAGTTCATCCTTCCTTATAGCTGTGTAGTGTTCTGTTGTGTACATATACATGTTCTTTTTTTAAATATTTATTTATTTATGCATACAAGCACTGGGGTACAGGCCAGAGGTGTGGGGGTGGTGAGAGAATCCACCAGGCAGAGAAGAATGCAGAGCAGGCAGATTGACAGAAACACACTGCTGAGGGGAGCAGCGGGCGAGGCAGGAGAGGTCTGCTGCGCCATGTGGGTCTCCTCCCTGGCCAGAGGCAGGGATTGAACTGGTGCTGCAGTGGCTGCGGTTTGCTTCACAGTGCATTGCTTAACCCACTGCGCCACCAGGGCGAGCCCCATATACACATTCTTAAACCAGTCCTCTGGACTTGCACTTAGGTTACCTCCATAACTTGGCTATGGTAAATAGCACTACAGTGAATGTAGGTGTGTGGATATCCCTTTATATTAGGATTTTTGCATTCTTTGGATAGATACCTAGGAATGGAATTGTTGCTCATATGATAGATAATTTATTTTACTGAGGTAATACTGGTTGACAACACTGCTTACGATTAAGAGAGTGTTGTGGAATGCTCTTTCTATGTTTTTCTGTGTATTTTATGGTTTCAGGTATAATTCAAAATCTTTAATGATTTTTGTATAGGGTATGTGATAGTATTCTACTTCCATTCTTTTGCATGTGGCTGTGCGGATTTCCGAGCATCATTTGTTGAAGAGACTTTCCTTTCTCCATTATATATGTTTGATCGCCTTTGTCTTAGGTTAAGTGTCCATATAAATGTGGGTTAAATTATGGACTCTAATCTGTTTCACTGGACTGTGTGTCTGTTTTTATTTCAGTCTCATACTGTATTGATTATTGTTGCTTTGTAGTAGAGTTTGACGTCTATGAGTGTGAAAACTCCATTCCTCCTCTTCCTTGTGAGTATTACTTTGGCCATTCAAGTTCTTTTGTATTTCCATATGAATTTTACTAGGATTCTGTCTTTGAAGAATACCATTGAAACTTTGACAGGATTACATTGAATCTGTATATTGCTTTTGGTAAGTTGGTGAGTTCAACAATATTGATTCTTCTAATCTATGCGTAGCATGGAATACCTTTCATTTCTTTGTGTCTACTTCATTCCTTTTATAGTGCCTGTAGTTTTCTTTGTATAGGTTCTTTACCTGCTTTGTTTGCTCTGAGGAATTTAATTTTTTTATTGGATGCAATTGTAAATTGTAAGTGGGACTGTTTCCTTGCATTATTTCTCTTCTAACTTGTCTGCATATAAAGCTAATATTTTTTACATATCGATTTTTAATCCCCTTTACTGATTGATTGGTTCAGGTGACTTTTCAGTGGTATCTTTAGGGTTCTATATATACGTTCATGTCATCTGCAAATCATGATAGTTTTTTTCTTTCCACATTTGGATTCCTTTTATATCTTTTTCTTGCTTAATTGTTCTAGTGAGGACTTCTAGTACTACGTTGAACAGTAGTGGTGAAAGTAGACACTGTATCTTGTACCATATCTTAGGCTAAAAAAATTTCAGCCTCTCACTATTAGATATGATCTTAGCTGTGGGTGTGTCATGTATGGCCTTTATTTTTCCTATTATCCTGGCTTTGGAGAGTTTTTATCATAAATAGGTGTTCTGTCTTTACAAGTGTTTGCTCTCATTTATTGACATGGTCATGATTTTTATCTTTGTTTTCTTTATTTGGTGAATCACACTGATTCATTTTTGAGTGTTCAAACATCCTCATCACCTTGATCATGTATAATCTCTAAATGTGTTGTTGAATTCAGATTGGTGTTATTTTGTGCAGAATTTTTACATCTCTTTTCATCAGAGATATTGGTATATAGTTTTCACTTTTTGTGATATTCCTGTCTGCTTTTGGTATCAGAGTAATGTTGGATTAATAATGTATCTGGAAGCAGTCCCTCCTCTTCCTTGGTATTTTGGAAGAGTTTGAGAAGACTAGTTATTAGTTCGCCTTTGAAGGTTTGGTAGAACTCACTAGAAACCATCTGTCCAGAGCTGCTTTTTTTTTTTTTTCTGGGAGACTTTTGATTACTGTTTCAGTTTCCTTGCTTGTGTTTCTAATAGTTTCTCCATTTCTTTTATGTTATTCAACTTGCTGTCATACAAATTTTCATAGTAGTCTCCTGTGATCCTCTGTATTTCTGAAATGTCTGAAAAACTGCATTGATCGATCAGTTTCCACATTGCAAAAAAATATTATTCTAAAAGTGTCTACAAAATCCTGTCTTATCATCTAAATCAAAAAGTTTACAAAAGGCGAAAGATTTAGGAATACCTGCACCCCTATGTTTATAGCAGCACTCTTTACAATAGGTAAGACCTGGAAACAACCTAAATGCCCAAAAACAGATGAGTGGATCGGGAAG
>JAGFMF010011610.1:2164705-2266358 GCA_019455555.1 Galemys pyrenaicus | reverse complement strand
ACTGAGGTGATGGTGCACTGGTGAGATGGTGATGGGGAATACATGGGGATTACAACTGATGGCAAGTATATGTAAATTTTAAAATATTTTAATAATAAACAAAAAAAAAGTTTACAAAAAAGTTAAAAAGTATAAGAGAAATCACAGAGTAAGGAAAGGGAAATGACAGTGAGTAGCAAAAGGCTACTAAGTGCTACTAAGGCTACTAAAGCGATGGTGGTGGTATATAGGAATATATGTACACTAATGGGAAGATGTTGCTCTCTATAGAGACTTGTTTCTAGGGAAGCAAAGACAGTCATTAATAAACAAGGACCACTCCTAGGCATCAAATTGCCACACTAAAGGTAAATTAACCTTTATGAGTCATCATTCTGTCATTCATTTTTGATAAAACTTAGAAGTGACATCTTCTCTAGAATATGGTCTAATTTAGGAGGTCAGGGGAAATTTGGTAGATTTTTAAAAGGCAATAAACCAAAAAGATTTGTTGTAATTTTTCAGTTTTTCAAAACATTCATTTACCAGAATTACTCATTGCCTGAGCATGCAGAATGGATGAAACTTCATTAAAGCATGCTAAGGAAAAAGTTAAGTTTCCTTCTGAGGGGATAAATCAATGTTACTCATCCTTATGAACTGTACACTTAATTTTGTGGATCTGACAGCTACTTAGAACATAGAATTACTCTAGAGGGTTCAAGTCAGTGAAGGGCTTATGAACCTGGTGAATTACAGGCTTAGTGTTCAATTTCCTACAGATTTTCTAAGCAACAGGTAAACCCATCAGTTGTGATTAGAGGTTATGGCTATGGAAACACTTTTCATTTAGGTGTTTCCTTTTTGAAAAGAAAATCTGTATATTGAACAACAAAGTCACAATAGCTATCTGTTATGTTATGTCCCCTTTCTCAAAGACTTAATAAAATATATATATTTTTGTAATCCAGGTTAGCTGGTGATAAACCCTTACAGCTTTTGTATGTCTTTAATAATGCATAACTTCAATATCCCTTCGTTTCTAAAAGATATTTTTGTTAGGTATACAATTTTAGTTTGACAGAATTTTAAAGGTGTTGCTCTATTGTCTTGTGGCTCACATGGTTTCTAAAGGCAAAGTGTTGTCATTTGACCTTCTTAAAAAATAGGTGCTTTTTTGTTTGGATGATTTAAGTTTTTTTCCTTCCTCATTAGAAATACAAATTTATGAAGCTAAAAGAACACTTGATCATTTAAATGTAATGAGTCCAACACCAAGGCAATTGTGAAAATACCAAAAGCTTAATACAAAGAAAGGATATTGAATGTATCTTTCTGTAGATGCAAAAATACTAATTTGAAGGGATATATGCATGTCTTTGTTCATTGTAGCCCTATTTAAAATGGGCAAGTTGAAAGTAATCAAGTTATAGAACTAACACACACACACAAATACAATACTTTATATATATATATGAAGAATTCTTATAATTTGCTAGAACATGAATGGAACTGGAGACAGTTATGTTAGGTGCAGTATGTCAGAAATAAGAAAGACAAATACTGGATGGTTTCTTTCATATATGGAATATAGAGAAACAAAGCAGAGTGACAGACATACCAAATGAAAACAAGCCCTGGAAATCTGACTGTAGAATTGAGGCTATAGGAGTGGCAGAGGTGCCAGTCATGTTGGGAAGTGGTTACATGAATATGCTAAAGGATTAGGGGTGCCTTGATGACAGGTGTGGTGTGGTAAGTTATCTCTGAGAGGTGTGAACCTATAGCTCTGAATCACATGCAGTGTTGTAAGCCAATGTTACATCAGCTAAAAAAGCACAAAAAGGAAAGATAATTGTCTCTACTAATGTTAAAATTTTTATAACCCATGACTTAGCCATTCTAATCTTAAGTATACTTATTCAAAATAGGTACATCAAGAGAAATGAAATACTTATGGCACCATTATTGATGATAGCCAAGAACTGAAAACTTAGTAAAGACCATTCAAAGATATCATGGGTAAAGAAACTGAAATATTCCTATGGTGGAATACCCATTGCTGTGAAAAAAATGCATTACTGCTGCCAGTCATTACAGCACAAATGAATCTTACTAACTTACTAACATGTTCAAATGAACATGTGTTTATAATTTTATTCATGTAATTTTCAAATAGAGGTAACCTTGGAAAGTGAGATAGAAGTCGCATGCTGTCAGAATTCTGGGGTTTAGTTAATGCAGTATATTTTTTTTGGCCATGTTTACATGGGTATATTACTTTTGATTGAGCTATTTTTTTGTACTTGTGCTATGTAATTCATTTATTTCATTTTCTTATTTATATCTTTTACATCATTGTGTATTCCCTGTAAAATTCCTACCACCAATCCCCTTGTGAATCATCAACATAGTCCCATATTGCTGCAGATGACATGAGTTTATCTTTTTGATTGCTGAATAGTATTCCATCATGTATAATTGAAGTATTTTTTATACAGTGTATAAATTTAAGGTGTCTAACATGTTAATTTGATACATTTAAATATTGTAATAAGATCACCATTGTAATAATACTCCTATCATGTTACATAATTATTATTTCTTTTTAATGGTTTGAAAAATAAGTTCTAGTCTCAGCATATTTGAGAATTATAATTCAGTGTTGTCTGTGTGCACTATATTGTGCTTTACTGCTCATTGTAGGGAATATTCTGTTTTGAAAATTCATCATTCTGTACACTTATGTTTTTCTCTATATATCTTATAGACAGTAAAAGGATTTGATTTTAAAATAGACATTTCTTTCCCACCTCAGAGCTTATATTTCAGTGGATAACACCTGTTAAACACATAAGCATAAAATGCATAGATGGTTATATATTGTGAACACATATAAAGGGAAAGAAGGAGGTATCAGGAGATCAAATAACTGGGATCTACTTTTATATTGGATATTTTGGCCAGGTCTCTATGAGAAAGAGTATTTTTGACTGAGTATGGGGAGAGTAGTAAAGGTTTTAGAGGAATGTGAGATGTTTAGGATATGTAGAAGAGTTTGATCTTCATCCCAAGGCCAGTGAACAACTTTACAAGAGATATTAGCAGGCTAATTAGGTGATAAAACTTTAAAATAATCAGTCTATACTATGAGTCATAAGTTTGAAAATGGACCAACAGTGAACACAGGGGCACCATTTGGGAGCTGTTGAGATGCTCCAGGCAAAACACGATGGCATTAATGATCTAACGCATTTTTAGATGAACGCTGTCTGACTGTGGAATGACAGCAGCCACAGGTAGCACATAAATGAAGGAGCAGGTCGCATGACGGTTAAACCTCACTTGTAAAAAGTAGGTGGCTGAGTTCACCAACCTCTCATTAGACTAGAAAGAAGGTACCAAATTTCAAGGTATCTTTTGGATGTAGATTTTCCAGGCTAGGTATTAGCTTCTTGGACTATAGGTGAGAAGAGAAATTTCAAGTCTGTCCGGGTTCCTGCTTGCGTGACTTATGGGTCACAGTGTCAGGAAGTGTTAGGAAGGATTGGTTAGTTGAAAGTCTGCAGGTTGCTCCCTGCATGTCAGGGTTCCTATGTTTTCTTCATCTTTGTTCCCGAAGACCAATATGACCGTATTTTGTGGTGTTTTACCACGAACATCAGTCATGACCAGAAATGTTTTTATTACTTCATACACGTTAGTCATTTATTACACACAAAATTCAAAAATCAGAAAACAAAAAAGAATGTCAGTTGTATGGCTTGTGTAACGTATGTGGTCTTCTCAGACTGGCTGCTTGGTCTTGTACTGTGGCCCCATTCCTCCCTCTCAAAGGTAACACATACCCTCCCAGCCCCCACCCCCAATATAAACCCACACACGCATGCCTCCAACAGTCATCCTCCTCAGGATGGCCCAGAGAGTATAAGGTTAGAGGAAACTGTATGCTGAAGCCTGTTATGAGTCAGTGGACCTGGGGCTGGGGCTGGGGCTGGGATGGCAGCTAAATAGAGTGTCCTTCTTTTGTTCCGCACACTCCCCGTTTGAAAGTGGCCCTGTTCATGCAGTGGCCTTCTTACCAGATTACGTCAAGACACAAACGATGTAAATTATAACCCCACTCTAATTCTTCTTATTGGTTGATGTCTTTGCATTTCATATTTATTAATGCTTTGTCCCCAACCTTTGGCTCTGTCAGGCTTTGCTCTCCGTACATGACACTGTAGCTCAGAAGAGCTATGACCCTGTGTTGCCTCCTATGCCTGATGATATTGATGATGAGGAAGACTCAGTAAAGATCATCCGTCTGGTCAAAAATAGAGAACCATTGGTAAGTGTTGGGCTATAATTTATGTGAAGATCTGAGTTGATATTGTGATAAAACAAATTTAATGAGCACATACCATTTTTTCTTCTCTAAAATATGCTTCCTCTGTGTCCTCAAGTTTTAAAATGAATGGAACATTCATATCTAATAGAATATGATTTGGGGAAAAAAGGAAAATGAAGCAAATAAAATGGCTATAATAGTAATACTCAAAGCTGAAGTGTTCTGTACTGCACTTTTTTTCTGGTCAATTAACATAAAATAAATTCAATGTAATTATGTAAGAAAATAGGTAAGTTTTTAAAACATTCAGTTCAATTTAATTCATTTTGCATTGCAAACTCTCATAGGACTGTTAACTTTCCTGTGGTATCACATGTACTGTGCTCTCTTTTATTGAGTTTTGATCTTATTTTTATTCAAGCACATTGCATTAGGAGTACATCAAGGGATTTGTGATAGTAAGAATTTGGGAAGCAGCGAAATAGAAATCCTCAGGAATGAAGGCATCATAAAGAAGGATAAGTCAAGTGCTAGAATTTTGTAGAAAGTGAGATGCAGTTCCTCGGGTCGGTATTGATCCTCCAGGAGCTGTAGAGACAGCAGATAGCAAGCATGGTCGACTTGAGTTGCATATCTATGACAAAGTACCCATAAATGTTGGACTGGTTTATTTTCATTTGGAAGTGATTTCACCCAGTTCTTGACTTCAAAAAACATCTGTGTGTCAATGATTCCCAGGGCTATTTTTCTTCCAGACATTTCTTCTGATCTTTAAATTTTTATGTTTATCTGTCTACTTGATATCTCCATTTGCATGTCTAATAGACATCTCAGTCTTGACATGTCCAGAAGTAAACTGATCTGTGTCCCCAAATCTGGTCTACCCATAGGATTCTTCCACTTAGTTGATGACAATCCCATCCTCCAGTTACTCAGCCAGAAACCATCGAGTCAGTCTCTGATACCACTCTTTCACATTCCATTTCTAATCCACTGGGAAATCCTTTGGCTAAACCATTGATCTATCCAGACACTTGTCTTTAACCTCTGTTTCTGCCAATAAGATCCAAGCCTCCATCCTCTTTCCTGGGATTATTGTAACAACCTCATCTTTGTTTCCTTGCTTTAGCTCTTGCCTTTGTTGGCTCTTTTCTTGAGTTAGAGTGATCCTTTTAGATTCTATCACTCTTGCTTCAGAACCCTGCAGGTTTTCCCTTTCAGAATAAAATCGAGAGTCCTTACAATACCTACAAATAATTGATCTAATTATTAAATCTTTTGCTTATTGTTTGACTCCTGTTAGAATGTATGTTCTGTAAGGAGGCAGAAATCTTTGGTGTTTTGTTGTTGTCATTTTCATCACTGCCTCGCACACCCTTGGAACGGAACCTGTCATGTGGTAGGTTCTTGGTGACCATTCGTTGACGTCACTGAATCACAGAATGAATCAAAGGGACTGGTGTTATGCACAACTCACTGGATGGTCCTGTACTGAAAAGCAGTAAGACCCATGGTGGAGAAAATCTTGTTACAGTTACCTAATTCTGTGTTGTAAACCACATAGAATTTTGTGACCAAAACCATGATAAATTGTTGCTCACGGTTTGGAGCAATTCTGTGTCCACTTAATATACATCTTCTTCACTGTGTAATGCGTTGTAGGATAGTTTTTCCAAACCAATGCCAGTTTCTTGGAAGAAAAACCATGAACAGGTATGCAGAGTTAGCATGTGTGCCTTATGTTCTTACCAAACAGCATTCGGTTAATTTGCTGCTGAACATTAATAAGCGAGTTTCTGGATTCTGTTTGTAATTGTTTCCTAACTTTATGCCAAAATGTTGGTTTTATTTGTACTGGGCATAATCCTAGTACATGAAAACCCAGAGTAGTCATCTTTCTTCCATTATTTTATCTTAACCTTGGGTAGGGCATATAGTTTTAGAGTTTTAATTTTCTTTATTATCATACATTCCCTTACTATTATAACAGACCACTGAACTAAAGCTTATAATTTTTCTCTATTCACTTAACCACATCCACAGTCTTTCTTCTTCATTGTCTATGTGATGATAAAATGAAATAAGGAAAGGCTTTAAAAAGGTAAAAACCAAATAATATTTGAATATAAAGAATTGCCAATGGAAAGCATATACTTGCCTCGAAGAGGTGAAAGATTGAAAAAAATATTTTAGGCTGTATTGAAAATATTACATGGTGTATAAAGTAGAAAATTTTGTACCTTATAATGAGTCTTGTGACGATGGAATACTATTCAGCAATCAAAAAAGAAAAACTAGACTCATTCATAGGAACATGGATGGAACTGGAAGGGATTATGTTCAGCGAAGTAAGTCAGAAGGCAAAAGAAAAATACCAGATGGTTCCTCCCCTAGGAGGAATATAAGGGAACCAAATAATGATCAAGGAAAGGAATAAGGACAATAGTAATAACAACAAGAAAGACACAAAAACCAAAAATGAAAAGACAAGGACAAATTGGGGACACTTGGTGGGGAGGGAAGAGGGGGAGGGTTGAGGGCAGACAGGAGCACGGGGGACTGAGGTGATGGTGCACTGGTGATATGGTGATGGGGAATACATGGGGATTACAATTGATGTCAAATATATAAATTAAAAAAAAGTGAAAAAAAATTATACAACCCCCCCCCCAAAAAAAATAATGAGTCTGTGAGACCAAAGGTATACTGTCTGTTCCTCCAATGGCAGTCCTTTAATATTTTGTAGGGTTTTTTTTTTAACTTCTTTCAAATGAATGTGTATTTCTTCCCCTTACCCCACCACCTCTCAATATACACATTTACCCACAAGACCTTTTTTCTTTTTTGAAGGGAGCCACCATTAAGAGAGATGAACAGAGTGGGGCTATCATCGTGGCTCGAATCATGAGAGGAGGAGCTGCAGACAGAAGTGGTGAGAGTTTTGTGTCGAACGAGTGTAGACGAGTCGTAGCCTGCTTAATGGGTGACGTTTCTAATACCTGATTAAGAGGATAACAGTATTTGGGGATAATGCAGCAAAACATGAAATAAGACTTATTTGTTTATTTTTGTTTAGAAAGGTGGGATCCTATGTAGATAAATAGTAAATGAAGCCCACCCTACTTTATGGTCTTCATTTACATGGATTTCCAGAGTTCTTTTATCAGAGTTTTTATCATGTATCAGAGTTTCTCATATGAAAAGTACTAACTAAATTAGGCAGTCTTTTAAAAGAGAATATTATTTATAGGATGAAAATAGTATGCATTTCTAGAGAAAGAGCAAGATGCTGTTGTCATTTCTATGCCAACATTGTTATATTGTAGTCTTGATTCACTGCTGTAGAAGAGACAGATAATCTGAAACCTGAGAAGTATTTGAATGCCTATTTTACAATCCATACAGGTACTAAGGGAACTGAACAATGGTTTAAGAATGGAAAAACTTGCAGGCGACAGCCTTTTTTTTTTGTAGTTAATACTGTTAAGATACCAAATTTGCTATTTCTCAGGTCTTATTCATGTTGGTGATGAACTAAGGGAAGTGAATGGGATACCAATTGAGGATAAAAGGCCTGAGGAAATAATCCAGATTTTGGTAAGATGGAAATTTATTTCAAATTGCATAAATATTAAATTGAATGACTGTATTTTAAACTTGGTTATGAATAAAGGATTTGGATTTAGTGTTTCAGGGTTCAAATCACAGCTCCATTTTTTAAAATTTTTTTTAAAGATTTTATTTATTGGGCCTCCCTGGTGGTGCAGTGGGTTAAGCAACGCACTATGAAGCAAACCACAGCCACTGCAGGACGAGTTCGATCCCTGCCGCCAGCCAGGGAGGGGACCCACATGGCACAGCAGACCTCTCCTGCCTCGCCCACTGCTCCCCTCAGCAGTGTGTTTCAGTCAGTCTACCTGTTCTGCTCCCCACTCTGTCTGGTGAATCCTCTCACCTCCCTGGACTCTGGCCTGTACCCCAGATCTTGTATGTATAAATAAATAAATCTTTAAAAAAAAGATTTTATTTATTTTTGTATACCATAGCTGGGGTACAGGCCAGAGTTGTGGGAGATAAGAGGATTCACCAGAGACAGAGTGGGGAGCAGAACAGGCAGATGGACTGAAATACACTGCTGAGGGGAGCAGCGGGCGAGGCAGGAGAGGTCTGCTGTGCCATGTGGGTCCCCTCCCTGGCCAGGGATCGAACTCTCATACTGCTGTGTCTGAGGATGCTTCTCAGTGTGGCGCTCAACCTTCTGCGCCACCAGGGAGTCCCCACAGCTCCATTATTTAATCACTATATGTTGTTGGAAAATACCTTTCCCTTTTTGTTGCCCCATTGTTTTCATTTACAAGGTGAGAAGAACTACATCACTGTAATGTTTTGAGGATTAAATACAATTTATTTGAACAGTTTATAATGGGATCTGTCTCAGAACAGGATGCATATACTCTTTTGTTGGTGATACATTTATCTTTGTCCTTCTTCTCTTGACATTTCCAGACTATTAGCTATGATTTCTAAGTAAAGAAGTAAAATTAATTCAGATGTCTTATGAAATCTAAAATTGAATGAAATTATTACATGCTTTGATAATGTTAATTGTTGAGTTCATTTGCAAGAGTAAAATGAAGGGCATCTGCACTGTTACATATGAAAACATGTTCTAAACCTGCAGAAATAAAATGAGTTGACTATCTCAAAAAGACCCCAGTCGATGTGAAAATTTAGTATTTGATTAAGAGATGACATTTTAAATTAGTGGGAAACTGATAAAATCATTTAAAAATATGTCATTAGTTGGTGAATCTGTGAGAAAAAATAAAGTTAATCTCTATTTCACACCACACACAAAAATAAATCCCAGCAAGCATGTGTTAAAAAGAACTCACAAAACATATCACAGTAAAACAGTCTTATAAACTATAAGGTAGAGAAAGACTTTCTAACCTTGATGTGAAATTCAAGTAGAAAAATAACTGATGCGATTACTAGAATAGAGTTTCTATGCAGAAAAAAGATGCTGTACTGAAAGACAAATAAATTGTAGGAAAAATATTTTAGTATGTGTAACAGAAAGCAAGTATTTTAATATAGAGTTAATATGAACCAATAAGAAAAATCATTTTTCTTAACCAATAAGAAAAATTGTCAAAGCATATATACAATTTACAAAAGGAATCATGATATCTAAAAGAAATTGAGATTTACAAGTTTGGTGCTACTTAGAGTGTGCCAGAGAAAGGGAAATACTTTTATGTATAAATTAGTAGAACCTTTGAGATGCCTATCAAACAATGAACATTTTAAATTTGCATACCTCCTTCATTAAGAAACTCAGTTGTTGGAAATTCTAAGGAAATAATTTGGCTAATGTGTATAAACAAATATTTTTAAAAGTATTTAGAATCTGTCAAGAAGGTTTCCTTGACTAAATAATCATTCATTCACATGATGGGTCACTGTAAAGCAATTACTTATAGACCTATGCCAGTTAATAACACTAATAATGACTACATTAATTGAGCTCTTAATGACACTGCTGTGAGGACTTTATATAGATTTAAAAAAAACTACTTGCACACACACACTAGAAGAATGCAAAAGGATTATAGAGAAGACATCTGCTTTCTCTCTATAGAATTAAGTATTATGTGGATTCTTAATAAGATTTGTGAATTTCTTTGACAGCAATTGCAACAATATTGCCATTTTAATAACAAATTCCTTTATAAAATTCTGATAATTACACTGTAACAACTCCATTTCAGTTGAGTCTGTGCTATACTAGAGTGACCTCCTTATGTTCCCAAGAGTTGAGTCTCATGCAACTCTTCCCAACTTGGCCCTCAGTGACTTTACACTTGGAAATTGACACCAGCTGTAGTGGCAATGATAGTGTAGTGGGAACTATCAAGCAATCCAAATCAGGGCTTGCTTTACCATTGCAACACTGACATTGGGCCTCAGAAACGTGTCCATTCTTCCCTTTCTCCTCAGTTCTATCTCCTCCTTGGTTCCTCTTGCTTCCTTCCCTCATTCAGTAAATATCAGATATCTAGTGCTTTCATGGAGCATACAATTTTGCAGGGATAAAAGATATTAAATAGCTCACATAAATATTTAGATATGGGTATGATAAATGCTAAAAAGAGAGAGAAATAAGGGAATGGCATGAGATTGTATCAGAGGGAGACCTAGCCTTATCTGATGTAGTCAGCAAAGAATTGTGCATGGTGCTGGTGCCTGTTTTAATTACTCAGCCTTTTCATCTTTTTAATTAATCTATGACATTTGGTATTTTATTCCTTAGTCTTCAATAGAGATGTATTCTGTATTCTTTTTCTGCTGAGCATTATAAAATAATGAATACATATATTTATATGCAGTATAGGTGTTTAGTCCCTAAAAACATGGCTCCTGATACTTAAATGTCACAGTATGATTGTAACAGTCTCATTTTCTTGTGCCTTTATTCTGTTGCTGTTTTACAGACCCATTGTCTGGTGGTAGTTTTTTATAATTCAGCAGGTGTTGCTCTAACTGAACTTGAGCTCCTCTTCAGGGGTATTCTCAGTTCTCTTGGACTGAGTCTTCTCTCTGGGTTTTTGGCTCCTATATTTGTGAAGTTCTTTTGTCTTTTCATTTTCAGCTCCTATAAGTTGCGGTCAGGATAAGCTTTCAGATTGTAGCCTTTTCAGCTGCCTACTGGCTGCAGAACTGGTGCCAGGAAGGGGTAACAGGTGGAGAGGAACAGGGACAGGAGGGCACTGAGTTGGGATGCAGGCTTCCTGCTGTGCAGTGGGGAGCACGTTGTGTGGCGGGGAGCCTTCTCCAGGCCAGCTCCCCAGTCTGCCTGTCTCCTGTGAGGTCCTCAGCCCCTAGAATGTGTTCAAGGATGGATGTGGCACTTGCATGGACTGTAGCTGAGCCAGGACTGCCAGCTGGGCGTTGTTCTGTCTTTCAGTAAAACGCCTCACCCTGGGGTGCTTGCTCCTGTTGTCAAGATCCAGGTGCTTAACTGTGGCTAGTGAAAGGGTCCGCTTGTCTTGTTTTGGTCTGGGGGACTAGTAGGGGGCGGGGGATGGCAGGCGTTCCCAATATTACAGCCTCAAACTATGGCCTGGTCTCTGAGGAGACTCAGATCACCCGGTGTAGTTCTCCCCGCCGGTTCAGGCCTCAGCTCTTTATACTGGAAGCCACAGGAGCACGGCAGCGGTCACCTCTCTGCCCTCTTGCTCCTCTTTCAGTTTTCCAAGAGTGTGCCCGGTGCCTGGACACCGCTCTGCGTCCTCCCTCATGCAGCACAGCCTCGGAATCCCTGATGCGTGTCCTTGTCCCTGGGTGAACAAGTGCAGCCGGCCCGGCACTGCAGCGCCTCCCTCGCTGTTGGGAGCGGTCTGCCGGCTGTGACTGCACACAGCCCAGTCACACTTCTTCCTGCCCCTTTCCGCGGAGCCTTCGCTCTGTTGCTTGCTGTCGTCCTCGTTTATCTTCCCGGGCTTTATTTGGGGCAGTTCAGTTGCGAGTCCGTGGAGGCGGGAGCCTAGCGTCTGACTGTGTGGGCATCCGATGCGCGGTTACTCCCTGGCGGCGCTGAGCTTGGGCCCGGCACCTGTACCCCTGAACCCCTCTGTCCTCGCCATTTTACGTCGTCTGTGTTGAAGGCACTGTGTATTTTCACGTTTCTGTTTTGAAGGAATTGGACATGGATGGTAATGTCTTTATTGGCATTTCAGAAATGGATCCGAGGTAAAAGTGAATTTAGTGGTTAAAGGTTTGTGACTTGACAGACTTCAGTGCTTTCTCACATAACAGGAATTTCTACAAAAACAGTTTCCTCCGTTTGGTCTATCTAAGAGTAGACACCCCAGGCTTGTAAATTTTCAAATGTGTTTGGTTTTCTACCTATTTTCTCTGCTTTCTCCTTGGCTCTAGAAATTACAAGTCTTTTTTCCTTTGATACCAGGCGCAGTCCCAGGGAGCAATTACATTTAAGATTATACCCAGCATCAAAGAGGAGACGCCATCTAAAGAAGGAAAGGTAATCATTCCTAAAACCTTTGTGGGGGGAGCTGATGTTTTTCCATCGAATTCCTATGCCCTTTAAACACAACAGGATGAATACTCTATTTTTAAAAATTATTAGCTCTTAAATCAGAGCTGGAAGGATGTGGGCCATTTCACACTTATTTTTCATATTTATTCTAAATGAAACCTCTCTCTAGATGTTTATCAAAGCCCTCTTTGACTACGACCCTAATGAGGATAAAGCAATTCCATGTAAGGAAGCTGGACTTTCTTTCAAAAAGGGAGATATTCTTCAGATAATGTGCCAAGATGATGCAACCTGGTGGCAAGCGAAGCATGAAGGAGATGCCAATCCCCGGGCAGGCTTGATTCCCTCCAAGCATTTCCAGGAAAGGTGAGCTGCTGGCCGCTCTTCAGCTGACCTTTCGTTCTCTGCAGAATGTCATCCCAGCACTACTGTGACAGAATAAGCACTGAAATTCAAGATCCTTCCCCCATCAGCTTGGATTTTGGTTTTGTCTAAGTATGAACAGTGACCCAAAATAATTTAACAGTACCAGACCCATAAGCTTGTGTTATAAAGCAAGTGGAAATAGCATGTTAATATTTGAAACTATATTGATTTGCGAGATCTTGAAGTGGGATGACATAAAAGTTTGAAATTAGAGAGTTTATTTCTTAATTTGAATTGATTGTGGTGTGTTCAGTTCTCCCCAAATTTTCAATTTTTTCTTAAAACTTTTTAAGACTTCGTTGGTTGTATTCATCTCGGACCTGTCCTGATAATTCATAGGCTTATTGACCTTATTTTCCCCTAGGAGACTGGCACTGAGACGACCAGAAATAGTAGTTCAGCCACTGAAAATTTCCAACAGAAAATCATGTAAGTTTGTTAATAAGAATGCAGATTAATCAAATCTTGTTTATTTTGACTTTTTAAGCAGAAGTTTGTAGTTGAATGAGAGGTCCTATTACTTGATGGTGGCTTTTGGATCATTCACAGGAATCAAGGAAATAAAAAATTCAGTGTAGGAATATAGATGGGACTTAAAAAGAGTAGTCTTTGGTGTTGCTTGTAGTAGACTCATGGCTTATTCTTTAAGAAAAAAAGTTAATAACCACTACTCTGATTTCTGAGTCAGGTTCAGATTTATTACAATGAATATAACCTAAAATGCAACTCTTTATTTCTCCAAAGCCAAGTTGTTTGGGTAAATTATTTCTTGGTAAGGATTAGGGGCAAAATATTTATTGCTTTCTTGGGCACCAAGGTTATTGTGACCAAGAACAATTGTTCTTCTTTCTATTATTTCCTTTCTTATCCAGAAGTCATTATAACTGTGACCTGTAACTTGTCTACTTGGAGTTATAACTAGAATAAAGTAAAAGAAATGAGAATGAGACAAAGGATGATGTAGGACTTTTGAGAAAAGATAATATGGGTTAAGGTGCACTTTTTTACTTTTGAACTTCCCTCAACTTTTCTTCCCCCCTCTATCAAGCCCCCATCCCATAAATTTCCTACTTTATCTTCTCTAAATGTTTCGTGGTTCTAGGTATTTTAAGAGAAAAAAAAGGTTCTATGTTTTCAGCATAGACATTGTGCATTAAAAGGTGAAGTGAGCAAATAAATGGTCCTGGAATTTTACACCAACATCTGTTTTTAGTATTGTTGCATTTTTTTCACATCTCCTGTTATTTCTGTCAGTTTGCAGAAGCTTATAGCCCAGGAATTACATTTTAAGAGAGCCAAACTGCAGTCGAGTATAAATCTTGCAAGCAGCAAACACTTAAAGTGGAGCACTGATTCAAAAGCCTGCTTGTTCTTGCTCCATTAAATCTGGGCAGAAGGAAAAAACACTTGTCATAGAATGCCGCAGGTATTGTGACATCAGAAAGCTTAAAGTTTAACCAGAATGTTGCATTGTTTTCAAGTGTAATGAATTTTCACTGGCAACTCATTCAGCTGAAAGGAACTTAGAAGCATCCACCTCACTTACTCTTGAAGGAATCTAAGGCCTGCACATTTCTAGTATGGGATAAAGTTTGTGTAAATTGGAAATTAAATAAATGTGATTCTAATCTAATCTGAATCCACACTCAGATGTGTTTGAATTTTTAGCAGCTAAGAAATAAACAATTTGATATAATTATAAATTTTCATTTATTTAAAAATTTTGAGAAGTTTTTGCTAAAGACTGTATAAAGTAGGTAGATTGTCTTTTTAATAACTTTCCTCCAACTCATTCCAGTATAAATGTGTGGTGAATATAAGGGAGGTCTGTGTGTGTGTGTGTGTGTGTGTGTAGAAGTAGTCATTTTATTTTTTTTCATTTCTTAACTTGCATTACTTCTTTTATGTGCTAATAGTTCTTTAAAATACTGTTCCAAGATTTATCTTTTTACTGAAATGTCTGCAGTTGGATGTTTTGTGTATGTATTAATACATGTATATATGTGTGTATATAGATACAATTTTCTCTTTTTGAATAATTTTTATACATGTTTACTTTTACTTCTACATCTTTACTAGGTTTTATTTATTTAGTTAAAGATTTTATTTATTTATGCATTTAGAGCTAGGGTACAAGCCAGAGGTGTGGGAGGTGAGAGGATTCACCAAAGACAGAGAGAGGAGCAGAACAGGCAGCTGGACTGAAATAAACTGCTGAGAGGAGCATCGGGTGAGTCAGGAGAGGTCTGCCCCACCATGTGGGTCCCCTCCCTGGCCGGGGATTGAACTTACGCTGCTGTGCTGCAGATGCTTCACAGTGTGGCGCTCAACCCGCTGCACCACCAGGGAGGCCCCATTTTTACTAGGTTTTATTTCACTGGGAGATGCATTGTTTGTTCTTATATTTAGATATTCTTTATTTCTGAGTAAAAATAAACCCAGTTAATTTTATCCAAATCAAATATCTAGTGTATAGTAAATATGGCCTGTGCAGAGACAGTATGCTTCTATGAAAATTAAATAGGAAGCTAGTGTTTTTATTCACAAAGAAGTGAAATTCCATTTGAATTGTCTTTAAATATTGTATTGTTAACACCTGGACTCAGAAGTTGTCATGTGGTTATGAACATTCTTAAAGGCATTTGAAAACCCTTTGTTTTGCAGCCTGTGTGCTGGCAGACATGCTTAGCTGAATCTTGCCATTTGCCTTGTTTGGTCCTTAAATGTTTGGAATAACGGTGATCTCATCATGCCCGTTGCTGTAACTCTGTATGCTTGGTGACGCAGGGATGAGACCAGCGGACGGGATGTGGAAGCAAGGAGATGGAGGGCTAGTGCTCTCCTAGGCAAAGAGCCATCCTCCCAGCCTCTCCATGGCCTTTTAGTGAGCATGAGAACAGTTAACGAGGGTATGTCATTTGCTACAAAAAGCACAGCCCAGAAGTACAAGGTCGGTACTCTTGTGCCAAGCTCGCCTACATGTAACTAGCCACTGCTATTTAACAACTTTTTTGTTTCCTTATTATCTTCTTCCAGAGTGAAAGAGTGTACGCCTAGCTCCTAGGAGCCGTGTGCAGCTCCTGTTAGCAGACTCGTTTGCAAGTCTGCAAGGATCTCAGCCATGACACCTCTTTCTATCCTTGACTGTTGCTTAGAGCTCTCGCAGCCTCTGGCTTCCCCCAACAATGCCCTTTGCTAAATTATAGAATAATACAATGAAGAGAAAGTTAACGTGAAGTGTTGTATTTTTGTGACTTTGAATAATAATCCATAGGGTAGGTTTTGAGAAAAGTTTAATTTATTGGGAAATTTCTAAAACCTCATGTTAATAAATATTTTCTGCATGAGAGTTTACAAGTATATCAAAGCATAGATGCTTAAGCTCTGAATTTAGAATAATGGCTTCAGTAATAATAAATATTAAAGTAGCCAGTTAACTTTCCTTACAGAGATTGCTCCTATTGGTATGGTTTTATTATCATTATTTTGCTAGTGTTTTTCTCAGAAGCAGCTCCTTTGGTTTCATTTATTTGTGCATTTGTTTACTCTTTTCTTGCACGTTTGCATTTTAGAGAATACATGTCCGAAGCTCAGAAGTGGCCACAGTTGTTCTCTCATCACCAAAGCACCCACAGTCTTATCACCATGGTCCCTGTGCGCTTCCTCCCCCTGCTCCGTCCCCCATTTCCTTCTCATTTTTCTCTCCTCCTCGATGCCTCATTATAATTTTATTTTTTAAAAAAATATTTATTTTTATTTATGCATACAAGAACTGGGGTGTAGGTCAGAGGTACAGGGGGTAAAAGGAGTCACCAGAGACAGAGTGGGGAGCAGAGCAGGTAGATCTACTGAAATACACTGCTGAGGGCAGCAGCGGGTGAGACAGGAGAGGTCTGCTGCGCCATGTGGGTCAGCGCCCTGGCTGGGGATTGAACTCAGTCCTCAGTGATGATAGCACTGAGAATGAACCCCTCTGCCACCAGGGAGTCCCATATGATTTTATACTTGATTTGATTGCCAGCATCGTACTATAAGTCAAGTTTGCATGGAGGAAAATTCATGGAAGATGACTTGGAAGTTTCAGGGTTTCGATTAATATCAGCATAACAATCAAAAAAGAATGGACAAGCCCCACACTACTTATCTTTACATTTCTATTTGTACTGGCGATCTGGATACCAGTAAATAAAATCAGAGCCCTGGTAATACCAACTTTTTTTGGCTATAACCGTAAAGTCCTTATGCAAAACTCTAAGAGTGGGAGAATTCATCTTCAGTGCTTGCTTCATTTCCTCCTTCTAAAGGTCTTGGCATATCTAGAATATATCTAGAAAATAGGAATCTTGAGCAAAATAATTTTCCCCTTAAATATAAATATTCCTAAAAAATAAAACATAAACTGGTAAAACTAAAATATTCCTTAATCTTAGAAGCTTTGTGTAGGGACTCAATTGTCTCTTTCTCCTCGCATTTTTGGGGAAGATTGTTTATCCAACAAAGAAATTAGAATTGTTTCTTCTCTTCCTCCTTCATCTGATAATACGGTTTCACATAGGAGATTTATTAATAACAGACAGAAAAGAGACCTGGAAGTCTAATGGGTTTCCTCTGATACAACCAACTTTTATATGATATGAAAGACACAGATTGAGCATTTGGGGAATGAGTAAGGATGTATCTAATGTTTCAAGTAGCATATAGAAGTAGTTTTCATGACAGGCACTTGGCTGCTTGCATTCTTGTGTTGATATAATTTAAAGTACTCTATAATTTTTCTGCCAAATACACATTTTTATAGTTCAGTTGCGTATATAAAGCAATATGATATCACCTAACCTTTAAAAAAGAGATATGAATTTCTTTGATAGCTTTGAAATATTTGTTCTCTTTTTATTGAATCCAAGTATATTTTAAAAGCTGTCCTTCTAATCACATAACCCTTGATTTTATTTTAACTTCAATAGGATGTAATTTCTACTTAAATCCAGTATATACAATCTTCAAAAAAAAGCTCTTGTTCATGTAGTGTATTTTGCAACAGAATATTCAAGTATGACATTTTTTTATAGTGCTTAGTTCCCCTTTTTAGTTACCAAAGTATAAATATCCCCAAATTTCTAAACTACTGATAGTATAATGTTAACTAAAAATTTTCCTTTTACAAAATTTCTCATAGAATTCTTTTCATTAAAAGACCCAGAAATGCACAATTTGTTGACCTTTTAGAGATTAGAAGGTGAAAACACAAAACGTTTTATTGTAGAATTTATTTTAGCCAGTTGTGATTATTATGTGGGTTAAAAAGAAAGTAACTGTAACCTACAGTTGTCTGTTCAAACACAGTGTAACCACTCAAAGAGAAGCATTTTGTGTTTGGAAGATCAGCACCATCTAAAGAATTTAAACATTGATTGAAAGAAGGATACCTGTAGGTGTCTGGAAGGGCACACTTTTGAAAATAATATGTAAAGCTTGATAGATGGTTGTGACATACAGCTTTCAAAGATGGGGAAATACCTTCCTCTTGGCATCTTAGGTAATATTTACTATGTTTATGTCATTTGTATACGTAAAACCTTGTTAAACATTTTTCTTAATATTGGTGAGATTTTGTGTAAATAGAAACATGAGATTTTAAAAAATTGCCTGAAGAAAGCTGGTTAACAGTCTGGGTCTGGCCTGTGGTCATGGTTTAGTGCAGACTTCTAGGGATTTGATAAACTGAGATGGGAGGTGGTGCCAGGGAGAGGAGCGTAGTTCCCAAGGTGGGATTTAACCTTTGGCCCGATGAATAATATCACACCAATGTACTCAGTTTCTTCACTTGACAAGAGCATCAGGTCCGTCACATTCAGAGTGCCACAGTGTTGAAGGTCATCAGACGCTCTTCTTCAGAGTCTTCCCATCCCGTTCTCTGCAGACAGCAGAATCGCTCCTGGCGCCCTTGGTGGCCTCTCCGCTGTGATTTTTATCATTTTCTCATCCTGGTCTTACGTGCTTGAAGGCAGTAGTGAGTGGACTCTTGATGGGACAGGTGAGAGGGGAAGGCCCTGCTGGCTTTCCTCTCCTGAGAAACACACCTGCAATCAAGCTGGGCTGGGGAGGGCTGGAGAGCGACCTGCTTGGAGGCGGCTGGAAGCAGGCTGGACACTTGAAAGAAGCGCTCTATGCCCATAGCTCTGCCAGCACTTGCACTTTCTAGTTGAAGTTGGAGTCAGTAGAAAGTGATTTTGGTGATGGTGCAGCGTAGCTACGAACTCACTCTGGGGCCAGGCTGCAGGGGTTTCCTAGTTTCACCACTGAGTGCTTTATTTCTCTGTACTTCTGATTTCCCATTTGTAAAATAAGTGAAAGAATACTGGCTTTACAGAGTTGTTGGAGGATATAATTAGGTTTGTGCATTTAATATGCATAGAACAATGCCTTAAGAATCAGTCAGCCCAATTCTCTTCTGAGATCACCTTTATATATGTGTATTTTCTTTATTCAAACTTGCTAAGACTAAGGGACTCTGTTCCTTCATTTTTCCTTCTGGTGTCTATTAAGCATGGTACTTGCTATTGGATATGTATGTATGTGTTGTATCATGCTAAAAATACGGGCCACTTCTTAAGAATTACGTGGGAGAAAGTCTTTTGAGAGTCTATGCAGCATTTTCATCACCTTTTATTAGAACATGAAATATGTATATACTATATGTAATATAAACTACAGATGTTTTAGTGTGCACTGGCTTTGGTGTTTTAATTTGTGATTTGTGTGTGTGTATGTGAGACATGGCTTTTATCTGCTGATATACATTAAAACTGGGTTTTTAATCAAGGTGCAATGCTCAGTGTATCCTATTGTTCATACAGGAAATAATACTCTTGTTTAACCATCTGCTTTATGGTGGAGTGTCTCAGATCTCAGACACTCTTAAAAACGGCTTGTATTATTTCCAGCCTGCTTGGCTTGGCTAACCTATATCATGAAATTCATTGTTTGTGTTTTAACAAGTCATTTAGCTGTCCATGGCATCTCTAAGCTGAGAGATCTGTATAAACAAACTCATAACTTGGGTGACTCTTAATATGTATCTGAATAATAATAATTGTCTGCTTGTCATTTTTGCTGGTACTGTTCAAGTAGAATCAACAGTTTGAGGAATTAGAGGTTTCTGAAAAGTGAAAATGCAGTAGTACATACTTCGTAATATTTTCTTTAATTGGCCTTCTGCAGTTTGGAGAGATATTCTGTGAGCTCCTGTTCACCCTCAAAGGGAATTCATCCTGTAGTGAATTAAGTTCTGCCTTGGTTTGTGGTTAGATTTTGCTTCTGTTAAGTTGCTAGGACTTTCACTACCCTACACCGAAGAGGAGTTTCCTAAGTCAGACTTTTTAAATTGCTGTCTTATTTATTAGTGACTTAGAATTGTTTAGGGTTGCTTTTTCAAATACCTTTCATCAAGTTCAATAGACAGAACAAGAATAGAGTTCTGCTTGATTCATTTCATAAGTACAGTAAGTCGAAAAAAAAAAAGTACAGTAAGTTGATAACTGCTAGGATATTGTTAAATTTACAGATGAATAAGGCATTTTTTTTTCAAAGATTTATTTATTTATGCATACAAGCACTGGGGTACAGACCAGAGGTGTGGGGGGGTGAGAGGATTCACCAGAGACAGAGCGGGGAGCAGAACAGGCAGATCAACAGAAGCACACTGCTGAGGGGAGCAGTGGGCACAGCAGGAGAGGTCCGGCAGCAGGGATCGAAGTCGTGCTGCAGTGGCTGCGGTTTGCTTCATAGTGCGTTGCTTAACCTACTGCGCCACCAGGGAGGCCCGAATAAGGCATTTTTAAGGGCAAGATTTGTTATTTCTAAAATCTTTTCACTGTTTTTTTTATTATGAAATATCCTGTGCAGAGTGTGCAGATTAGTTTATAACCAGGCTGTTGTATGAAAAAGAAGTACAATCCCGTTGTTAGAGGTATTATTTTGAAAAAATACTGACAGTTTTCCCTCGTTATTTTTTCCATTTGGGTGTTTAATAAGCTATATAAAGCTTTCTCTTGTTACTGCTTACTTGTATACATTCCTTTTAGATCAAGACTATAGTACAGTCTAAAGTGTAGCTTTTCATAAATTCTTTTTATTCACTAATGATTTTGAAATATTTAAGATACCTTTGTGTTTTTTCCCCTTTTGGCTTTTCTAAGATGAGGAAACAGTTGAGTGTGGTAGGTGGATTTTTTTTCCCCCCTTGGATATAATATCTTCCTACTTTAATTGTATTTACACATTTAATCATTTCCTTTCTTGTTTTCTTTGTGCTTCTCAGAGGAAATTAAAGGTACATGTATAAAAGTTTCCCTGCATAGTCTAATAGTTTCACTTAGTGCACATATTTTTAGGATTAAATTGACTGTAGCAAGTAGTTTATGATACAAAAGGTGATGGTGCATCCTTACTTCGCTCTTGAGATCACAGTACCAAAAATTATGGTTAGACTTAGACTTTGTTTTAGAAAGATACATACTTTATATTTTGCTTTATATGGCAAAAATACAGAAAGTAATCTGAAAAAAGTAACCTATGCTTTTATCTGTCAGTAGTCTCAAAGGTGAATGAAGGAAACAATCTTAATACAAGTATATTAACAGACATTTTAACATAAGGATGTGGGGAGAATCTTTTCAAATATATGGTTTCTGTATAAGCTGTGCTGTTCATTTCAGATGTATATTTATACAAAGATTAGAGGCCTAAAGTAATGAATACTACTTAAAAATTTAAATCTACATTGCTCTGTATTCATTTAATTCATAGAAATAAACACATCATTTAAAAATGTTTTCATCTATTCATTTTTAAAATACAAAATAAAAATTAGAAACATTTTGCCTTTATTCCTTCCCAATAGTAGGATCTGTTCCTCTCAAAAGAAAGGACCTATCTTAATCTTAACCTTTCTGTCTAATCCAGTGAGCCAAAATAAGTGCTATATTTTACATATTATCAAAGGACCTGATTTATAAAAATAAATTTACTTTGGGGATCAAGTGTTATAATTTTCTTAACTATGAAAGTATAAATGTTTCAGGCAAGTCTTTTATAATTTTCTTGGAACTGCATCAAGGAAGCTCTGAAGAAGGCTGAAAAAAATAATTGCATGTTTCAGACTTACTTTAAACTTAAATATAAAACAAAATGTTTTATGTTTAAGAGTGGCATTGTGAGGGCTGTTCTTTGCTGTGCTTTACATAATTGTTTGAAGTAATTTATTTTTTGCATCTGCGGCTGGGCTTCTAACTGTTCTGCTTTATTTCTTGGCTTTTGTTCTGTTTGCTTTTACACTCCATCCAGAAGATGCTGACTATGCTGGTAACAACAGCGGGACCTATATAGGTGAGCAATTGGTCATGGAAGAGGATTTCGTTCTTTCTGTTGCTTTCTTCAAAACCGTTACGTTGTTTTATCTTAAAGGAGCAATCTGCATTAGCATGTTCTGATACTCAGTGGGGGGCAGCATGAACCTTTGTTTTAAACAGGCTCAATGGGTTGGACACAAAGGATTTCGTAATTTATTTTTGTTATTACTCAGGAAGCTTTCCAAATGCTATATTTTTGTAAACCATTATCTATTTTTGGAAACAGCATCTTATTTGCATTAAGTAATTTTACTCCACTAACAGTATCTACACTTTTCTACATTATCTAATTAACTGTGAATTAGTCAAAAATGTTTAAATAATAATAACCAAATTCTTGGTCTGTTTTCTAGCGATTTCTTATTCCCATAACATCCCCCAAATCACTGAATAAATATCCGCAAATAGAGTTAAACTTTATGATTAACTTACTGATGTGTACTAGAAGGAAAAACCCCCAGTTTGGATAGCCAAAGGATGTTATAAACAAAAACCAAGGTTTCTGTCAATTGTTAAAAGCATCACAGTTCATTTAACATCTCACTTCACTTTTTCTACGTCTGCTGTGTATGGACACATCGACAAGTTCAGTGTTCTCAGTTGTGAGAAGGAATGGTGTAGAAGCACTCTTTTAGTTTTAGAGATTTTAGAATGTTAAGAGATGATTGTTTCAACCTCCTTATTTTCAGAGTAGTATGTATTTGATAGTTATCTCTTGGTTATGGAAGAAATGTGCTAGATAGTGTATTTGATGTTTACTACATACTACCTCCAATACTTTGAATTTGATGTTGTTTTACCCCCTTTACAAATAGGAAAATAAGACCCTGAAAGTTTATGGGACTTACCTAAAGACCTAAAGATAGTGAAATAGTGCATCCTGGTTTCAAATCCACATTTGTGTAGCTATAACACCTTTACTTAATCTTTAATAATATGCCTCCGTCTAGTTTTTCATTTGCAAACTCAAGATGAAACGCCATGCAGAAACAGAGTATCCCCATTTTTTAGGCTAGGGAAATTGTAATTTAGTAAGAGAGAATTAGATGACCAGAGAGGTGGAAATTAATTCTTTACTCATTTGGGTAAATGAGTGTGTGTTAGATACTCCTTGTGTCAGCTAACCCCTCTTACAATCGCAGACGCTTAATGGTTTAAAGCAGGAAGCATTTATTCTCATGATTCTGTGGTGAACTGGGTGGTTCTGGTTAGTGTTGGCTTGGCAAATCTTTGCAGTCTGGTGGTTTGGCTGGAGCCTGGTTGATCTGAGGGTAGCAGATGCTTACCTTGGTGAAGGTTCTCTGTTTCATGTTTTCACCTGTCAGTAAACTAGTCCAAATAAGGTCTCAGAGAAAGCAGTTTCCAGTGCTTTGGAAGCCTTTGCTCACATCACATCCACTGATGTCCCTCCCACTGGCCAGAACAAGTCCTGTGGCCAAACCAGAATCAACATGGGGGAGACTTTCTGCAAATTTGGATGCAGGGAGATGTGAAGATATAGGGTACCTTTACTGTGGTTAGACGGTAAGTGTATGTACTTTCAGTGAAAAACTGGCATGAAGCAGCATCTGATGAGTGTCACATAAAATGTTGTAATCAGGGAGTAGAGTGTGATCGCCTCACTTGGAGGCATTGAGCAACAGACCTACAAGAGATAATGTAGAGCTGGATTAGGTGGAATTATGTTTAGTAGCAGAGGCTGAAGGTAGAAGTAATAGCATGACAGGATGAGTGTTGCAGAGCACAAGGTATATTTAAGTTTGAGTGATATGTAGATGGTGGAGCTGGAAGTGAAGTATAGCCCTTGACAATGTGGTATTTTAATGTCAGGCTAAGTAATTTACACATTTATTAATTAATGTTTGCCTGATGGTTGCACTTATATTACTATTTGTATAAGAATAAAGTAGGAGTTTTTATAACATGTAGAGTTTTGTAAATTTATTGTGTAATCAGATATAAATTGAAGCGCAAAAGTGATCAGCAAGCTGTGTTCTTTGGAGCACTTAAAGAAAATGAGTCCTGATAAAATGCTGTTGGGCTTAGCATCTTGGCATTACTGATAAAATATGGGAAGCAACTTAACTGGAAGTCAAAATGTAACATGTTAAGAAATTGCAGAGTTGACAGTAAAAGAATGATCACAATTGAGTTAAAGCAGCATTTATGTGTCAGGTTAGTGGCGGAATGTAATGGAATCATTTTTGTAGACAGATGATGGAATCAATAAAGGGCTAATTACTTAAGATAGGAAGTCATTGCTTGAACAAAGCCCCAAAGCAGATGAGACTGGATGGAATTAAGACTCTGGGACTGCTTTAGATGAAAGAATTTGGCATTAACAGGTAAAGTTAAGCATGTAGATAGGAAAGCATGTAGATAGCCCATGACCCAGTAAAGTTATTTCTTTGGAAAAGGCAGGGGGCTTTGTGCTTCCAAGAGACCATTCTACATCATCCAAATATAGATGAAAATAGTGCACCATCCAGGTGAAAGAGGAAGATCAGTAGTCACATAATAATTCATGTCAAACTGGTGCCTCACAGACAGTCTTCAGGCTGTGCATAGACAAAAGATATATTTTTGTTGAACCTACAGATTTGGGAAATTATAGGTAAAAATTAGTGACTCCTTGGATAAAACACAAGATTTGACCCAATTAGACCTTTATTTCTCAATGGTGATAACTAGCTGGAGCTGAGTTATAACTGACTCCTCAAATGGAACATACACTCTCCACTTTGAAATAACTCCCTCCACCTGTTATCTGGCCAGTGCTGAGATGGAACATCTGTTGGCATTCTCCTAACAGTTGGGTTGGTACTTGTATTATAATAGTGACATATTTCTTTATATGCACCTATCTAGCTTCTGTAGACTTTTGAGTTTGCAAGCACTGGTTATAAAGTATGGAATTACCCCTGGTCTTAGAAACAGTAGATTTCCTTTCCTTGCTTTACTGTGACACAGGGAAAAGTGTGGTAGATGTGTTTTAATGTATGCACTTCATTGTGTCTTTTCTTTCTGGTCTCTGTGGTTCTTACAACATATGTTTCACCTACCTAGAAGTTCACCTAGTTGAAGACAAGGGAATTTAACAAAATATCTAGGAGAAGAAGCATACCGTAAAAGATTATGTTGTTAAAATAAAGGTTATGACATAATACATTAAGTAATGCTTTCCAATGGAGCATTTCCTCAAAAGAAGAAATTTCTAAAACTGTACTACTTTTTAATGAGGAAACATTGGTTTACAATCCTGTATATAATTTAAGAGTCTATATCCACACCTCTTCTGATGTATGTTATCACACCACAATCACCACAGAATAACCATAGTTCTCCACCATAGTGCATTGGGTCCTCTCTCCCTTCCCTCCCCTATTCTGCTCTGATAGTCTAATTTCTACATTCAGATTTGTAGGGTTTGTTTTGGTTTAGATTTTTTGGTTTGTTTTGGTTTAGATTTTTTGATTTGTTTTGGTTTAGATTTTCCTCCATATATTCCACACGAGTGAAACCATCTAGTATTTGTTTTTCTTCTTTTGATTTGTATTGTTTAACATAATCCCCTTCAATTCCATCCATGTTGGTGAAAGTTCATCCTTTTTTATAGCTGAATTATATTCCATTGTGATTGTGTAGCACATCTAAAAGAATAAGCTTTTAACTAATGACCAGATTTGAACTTGTTTGTTTGTAGAATGAACAAGTTTGATCATAGTCACTGTTATTTTTTATGTAGTATTGAACTTTGTTGCAAATAGACTGAACAAATTGACTGTTTTGTAAAGTTCTGTTTTCCTCCCAAAAGGCAAAACCCCTAAAGGTCTTACGCACCTTTAAAAGTGGTCCAGAAGCAACATGTTGAAATAAATGGCACAGATGTTTTATGGCAAAAGTATGTATTTGCTGAGTGCCTGTCAATATAGTATCACTCAATACAATATTATTACTTTGTTAATTTTTCTTTTCTTGAATAGTTGTGTCTTTGCCTGTCTTTTCTGTCAGTTTCTTTATCAGTCTCTGTTAATTTGATGAGTTCTCAAATTAAAAGCTCTCTCTGTTGCTTGCATTTTTCTTCTGGGGTTTTGATTGTATTTTACCTTTTATATGCAAAGTATCAGAGAATAGAGATATTTTAATTTTTATATAACCAAATCTCTGAAATGTTTTTTTCCCTGTCTTCTGAATTTTCTTTTTATTCTCTATACTAATATGAAAAATGATTAGAAACTTTATGTTCTTATCAAAGTAATATATATATTATGCTGAAGCATGTGAAATTGCTGTTTTTGTACTCAAAACAATAGAATGTCAGCAGTTTCATATGGTTCTGCTTAAGAAATTGTTTGAAAAGTCAAATAGTATTGCAAGTCTTATAACCAAAACCAGGAGTCTCCTTCTCTCTTCCAAGTCCACAGCCCCATATCCTCCCTCAAGAGACAGTCACTTTAGTTCTGCTTAGCAGTTTCTTCTGATATTTATAGAATGTAACTTTCTTATAATGCTATTTCTGTTCTTTTTTTTTTAACATTATTGAGTTCCTATTATGTTCTAGACTGACTGTTCTGGACAATGAATTTTCCACAGAGATCAAAATAAGCAGTCATTCATAGAGATTCCATCTTGGAATAGGATTGGGGACAGATTATGAAATAAATTATATACTAAATTATAAGTGCTATGAAAGAAAGTAAAATGAGAATGGGGTCATGAGTACACAGGCAAGTAGGGCTTCAAATTCTAATAGGGTGATTAAGGCAGGTGTCCCTGAGAAGGTCATATTTGAACCTTGTGGGGGATACTTGTTCCAAGTGGTTGGATAGCATGTGCAAAGGCCCTGAGACAGTCCCTGCTGCATCTGAGGATCAGTCAAGAGATGAGTATGGCCACAGCAAAATGAACAAGGTGGAGAGATAGGAATTGAGTTGGTAAAGTAACAGAATGGTTGTGGAAGGGAGGCAAGTGGAGGAGAGTTCTTTGACTCATGTCCTGTATGAGATAGTAATCATTACAGGGTTCTAAGCAAAGCAGTGACAGGACTTGACTTACACTTTTAGGCATCATTTTGGCTGATCTATTGAGAATGGACAGTAGAACAGAATGGCAGAAATAGGGAGAGATATGTAATTAATAGGAAGGAAATGGTTATGGCCAAGATATTATCATTTGAGTTAATGAGAGGACATGAGAGTCTAGACACAATTTGAAGATAAATTGGGGTTTTTAGACAAATTAGAGTATCAGAGATGAGTGTGTGGCTTTGAATTTAGTAGTTGCAAGGATGTGGAATTACTGTTTATAGATTGTGAAGATGGAAAGAGAGTTGTGCTCGGAAAGTTCTGGTATTTGTTTGAGTTTTGTTGTGTTTCAGGTCTCCAGACAGAGATGTCAATAGGTGATTGGTTAGGCAGCATTGAGTTCAGTTGATTTGAAAGTTGACAAAGTTAGATCAAATTTAAAGACAGGAAGCTGGATGAGATCACCGGGGAGTGAGAGTAGTTGTGAGCAAGAAGTGAACCACAGTGAAGCAGAAGGAGAACCAGGGTTGTGATTTTTGTAGAGCCAAGTTAAAGCAAAGTTTCAAAGACAGTCACTTACTGCATGCTGTACACAGGAGCATAGTACACTGGTGCATTTCAAATCACCACCTTCCCAGATACTTCATAGGTTGCAAGTTTTTAAAAAGCTCCAGGGGCTTCCCTGGTGGCGCAGTGGGTTAAGCAGCGCACTATGAAGCGAGCCACAGCCACTGCCGCACGAGTTCGATCCCTGCTGCCGGCCGGGGAAGGGGCCCACATGGCACAGCAGACCTCTCCTGCTTCACCCGCTGCTCCCCTCAAGCAGTGTGTTTCAATCCATCTGCCTGTTCTGCTCCCCGCTCTGTCTCTGGTGAATCCTCTCACCCCCCCACACCTCTGGTCTGTACCCCAGTGCTTGTATGCATAGATAAATAAATCTTTAAAAAAAATTTTAAAAAAAATAAATAAAAAGTTCCAAACGCACAGCCGGGTCTCTATGTCTCATGGCACCGCTATTCTGCTCTAGCACCACTCTCGGAAGCAGTCAAGGATGTTTCCTAGAAATTTAACTTGTAAAGAGGGCTGATTTTCGAGGAACCTTTAGAAGAATTTCTGAGACACTGGCCTATTTTAGAGCCATACCCTAACCCCTCATCTGCCTCCACACCTTGTTTCTCTGGAGTGTACAAAAGGAGAGGAAAACTGGAATTAATCTACATCAGCAGTAATCTGCCCTGAAAACAGAATACCTTAAACCAAAAATAGGCCTGCATGGGTCCTTTTATAAATCCATGGCCACATTGATCTAAATCAGCCAACAGCCCAAGTGAAGGCATTTGATTATTTCCTTTTTTTTATTTTAAGATTTATTTATGCATACAAATACTGGGGTACAGGCCAGAAGTGCAGGGGATGAGGATTCACTGGTGACAGAGTGGAGAGCAGAACAGGTGGATCTTCTGAAATACACCTGAGGGGAGCAGCAGGCGAGACAGGTCTTATGTGCCATGTGGATCAGCTCCCTGGCGGGGGATTGAATTCGTGTTGCAGTGACTACAGCTAACTCCCTGCACACCAGGGAGGCCCCCAATTTTTGATTATTTTCAATGTCATTGAAATAAATCAAACCAACCTCCCCTGCCCCATGTAGAAGTGGCCCTTATCTGATGACTTGGTACTTGTTGACCTTAAAAGTTCCTTGTGAAGATGACCGGCTGGTTCTTTTGAAAAGGATAACATTATAACATGCCAAGCACTGGATATCTATTTGCAGGTGAATTGTATCTAAACTCTGCATTTAATAACAGTACCCTCTGAGTTATCATCCTTATACTGTGCAACAAGCTTCATTTCTTAGACGTTACTGTATTTACCAATGAAAGAAGTTTGGCTGTTAATATTGGAAGGGAGGGGAAAAGCTCACTGGACAATATAAGTTGTGTGCATAACATTTTATAACAATGATATAGAAGTAAAGTGATTATGTGCTGTAAATATCAATGCAAGAAATTGTACCTTTTAAGGTTGAATTCCTGTAAGTCATGTGCTGCTTATGAAGATTGCCAAAACTATCTAGATTATTAGGAGTAATTCACTTATTCCTAAAGCTTTAAAATTTTTATTTAATTTTGGTGGATGGTGTGGAAGCTAGTGTATTTGTGTGTGTGTGCGTGCGTGTGTGTGCACGCACACACACGCACGCACTGGCTTCCAAAGGGTAATTGCTTCTCGGTAGTAGAACAGTCAGTTTTAAAGATTCTCTCGCCTTTTTCCTACTGCAGCACAAAATCATTTTTTAACATTGGCAAGAATAACAGAATGATTTTCCTCTGGTTAATTCATTATAGAAATCTTGTTGTAATCAGTTCACAAAGCCCTGCTTATCATGCATCTGTCTTCAAACATAATTTCTTGCAAATGGTTTCCTGAAAAATCAATTTTTCTCCACTTCTGTTCTTGCTGGAATACTTCATGCATTCTTTTAGAACAAGATCAGTTTTGGGACTTATGTAAGTCGAGACTGTTCTTTCTATTTAACTAAAGTGTTTACCATAAAGTTCAATAAAAACAAGACTGTCCATTTGCTGTAGTTTCTTCTAAATATTATTATTTACCCATCTCTACTAATACGTGTTTTCCCCTAACCCAGTTTTTTATTTCTCCTATACTTAAGCACCAGTGATCTTCAACAAGTTACACTGCCTGTTTTTTAAATCCAGTAAAAATTCCCATTTCCTCCAATATTCAGTCATTTAATTAAAGAATGTTATGTAGGTGAGTACAGCTATATCTGAATATACTACCCCAACATTTTTCCAAAAAATAAAAATTTATGCAAAGACAATATTTAGAAGCATTCTTTCAAAAGGGAATAGCTTCTTTCTTGAACAAGAAAGAATTCTGCATAATCTCAACATGTCTGGAATGCTACTTAGAAATATTTTTTCTGACAGAAAGAAACTGTTCCTGCCTGGAGAATTTTTGGTTGCATAGATTAAACCTAAAAAAAAATATTAAAATTTCAAATTCTATATTCTCTTTTTTGTTAGGGCTTTTTTAATATTTAATTTTTGTGCGCATATTATGCTTTCTCATAATTTTGAAAGTGTAGTTTAGTTAAAAATTCGTCTCTTTATTAGCAGACTAAGTTAAATTCTCATATTAAAAAAATAAATTCTCACATGCTTTCTCTTTTATAGTAATGCTGTGTCTTCCTTCCTTTAAAAATAGGTTGTCTTAGAGTATCAAGAAAACTTGTTAATGATTAAATATGTTTTTCTTGGAAATGGCAAATTTTATATTATTATATATTATATTAAATTAAATATTTTTTCCTGGAAATTGCAAATTTTATATATATTATAATAATAATAATATATTAGCTTTCATGACTTCATTAGGTACTTTGAGTTTCTATTTTTACTTTTAGCTTGACATGAGTGAAAGTTTCAAGCGTTTTTATGGCATTTGAACATCTCTTTACAATTTCAAGAGAACTTTGAACCTGTAACATTCCAGAGAAGAATTTTCTGTTCCTTTGTTCAAAAGCCTTCTCCCCCTTTATATATGCAATTATCATCTGTATGGTTAGCTAATATAATCCATCATAACCTTTATGTTTCTTCGGTAATTTTTCCCCTGATTGTTTTATAAGACGAATGTAGAATCTGACTTACTCAGCCTCTTCAGATCTTAATAACTTTTATACTTTGTGTTTACATTTCTTTTAAATTAAACCTCCTCCCAAGCTTTTTATTTGTTTGTTGCTTTAAGATGTTCCTAATTATCCTTCTTTGTCTTTGGGATAATTTTATGATTGGCATAATTTTGTCTTAGAATCATGTTACCACATAGTTTTTACATGTCTGTTACGATTTATATCATTATAACAACATTGGCATTATATTAAAAATGTTTATTTTAATGGAAATTTTCAATGTTTTTGTTGTCAGGACCCTGACATCGTATAATAATTCCCAGATGCTTAGTTTTTATTAATGTCTATATGTCTTTATAACTTCTTCAAAAATTCATTTATTAAGATTTTTCTCTTCCTTGTAATTAAGGTACCTATTAAACTTATTAAATATTTATTGGTCATATTAGCCTAGTGTTTTAAGAGATTACAAATAATTTTTATGCAGTGTTTTTGGGACGTCTCCCTAATTTAAAGAAAATAAATCTATATTTCAGTATACTTAAGGTGGAAAAACAAAGAAGCTTATTCTTTTATCCTTTTAAAAAGTTAGGCAGTTTTCTTGACTGTATTCACACCACATAAATGTATTTCTTAAGAAAAGAGAGAAAACTGAGAGTAGCTCCTTTCATAAAGCTTTAATTTTTGAGGTACCTGTAATAAATATCGCTTTATTATGATTCAAACAGATTTCACTGAGACCTCTTCTTTTACCATTCTGTAAACATTTGTAAAATTTAATTACACAATAACTTTATATAATTGACATAGGTTAATTAAATTATATATTGATACCTTATCAACAACTTTGAGGTACATAATAACTGATTTATATTGTACCAGATTGATTATCTCAAAGAAATATAATAAAAAATTGGAACTGTTCCATTTGAAAATTGCAGGTGACAAAAGAGTCGTAGTCATTTTCTTTGAGTTAATAGAAAGGCAAGATCCACTTCACTTTCATTCACATTGTGGTTTCTGAGACTTTCACTGTTGCTAGTGAGTTACCTTGACTGTTCAAGGTTCATTTATGTTAATGGATTTATTTGCTCATAAAGTTATCTTGTGTTTTGTAAAAGGGTCAAAATTTTATGGAAAAGCAAGATCTTTAAAATTCAAGATACTTATAAAATTATTTATGGAAGCCAAGAATGTAACAATGCATGACTTTTAAAAAATTGCTAAAGTTTGAAATTGTAAGTTAGATATCTAGGTATTGTCAGTTTCACTAGTTTGGTTGTAGTTCAAAACCTCCAGCGTTTCTTCTTACTATCTTCTCTTCTTGGGTAAGAGTGATTCCCAATCTCTCTTTCCTAACCTTTGATCTCTAGTTCCCATACTGTGTTCTCACTTAAAAAAAATTGCTTACCATTGTTTTTACCTTCATTGCTTTTTCTATTCTAGAGTATATTGGCTATTTTAGATGATTGTGAAACTAAAACCTTGGTCTGTTATCATAGTCACCTGCCTCTGAGGCACAGTCAAATGTATTTCATTTTATATGTTGATATAGATACACAAATACACCTGCCAATACTGGATTCCATTTGCTTGCTTACTCACACGGTGTGAGCTCTGATTTTTGTGGGGTTATTTGCAATTATAAAATTATGGAAAAATTGGAAAATAGAACAAAATATTTGCCTAAGTCCTTGCTCCTTAAACAAGTATTCCCTGTTTCTGTACTTTTTCTTTTGTACTTATGTATCTATATCAATTTTTACATTAGTAAAAATAGTAAAACTTCTTGGGTCAATATGACTGTTGTATTCGCTCCAGTTCTTTAAGTTTGCTGTTATATCTAATGCATTTCTGTGGTGCTGTATAGTTTATAATTTCAATTTAATGGCTTCAACTCCATGTTTCATAATTTAATCATGCCCATACTTCTGTATATCTTGGATGTTTCCAGGATTTTTACTGTTAAAAATATCCCTAACATTTGAAATTATAGGATAGATAGATAAAATATTTATGTACAATTTAAAAATTATTTGAATAGTAGATGAGTTTTAATTTACATATGCAAGTACAAAGTTTACTCTTTTAATTATTGAATACAATGTAAGTAACTTGAAAATAACCAAATTCACAACTGCCTGAGTTAATGTTTTAATTTAAGTGAAATGTCAAAATCAAATCAGATAGCATTCTTGGTGTAAAAATATTACTTTCTAGTCATGAGCCTATGCTATGAAGTTCCTTGAAGTATAAGCATTTGGGAGTAGTTTCCATGTCCCCTAGAAATATCAAATATGTATGAAATCATCATTGAAAAAAAGTATTGACAGAAAAAGTTTGTATTTTTAATCCCTAAATTAAACTACCCTTTGATACTTTCTTACTATTTTCATGAATAGAAAAATCATCATCTTTTCTATTGCATATCTGTGTATGTAGAGAAACACTAAAAACTTCCTTCTTGGATTTCTTTTCTCATTTAATATATGAACCAAAGTCTTGGCAATCATCATTTTTTAAAATTGCCATAAAAGAGCTACTTACACCCATGGATTGTTCTTTTTGCCTCACTGGGTTGGCTGTGAGGATTAAATGAACACATCCAGAGACAGCAAGTTGAGTGCTGTCCATTGTCTTGTAAGTTCTCAATAAATATTAACTAATACCCATCACTACAATTTCTACTGTTTTGATATTGTTTAGAGGACTTATCAAAGCTCACCTTAAGCATCAGCTTGTTTTTGTGTTTTAAGATTTTATTTATCCATAAAGAGCTGGGGTATAGACCAGAGGTTTGGGTGGCCAGAGGAATCACCAGAGACAGAGTGGGGAGCAGAACAGGTAGATCAACTGAAGTACACTGCTGAGGGGAGCAGCGGGCCAGGCAGGAGAGGTCTGCTATGTCATGTGGGTCCCCTCCCTGGCTGGGGATCAAACTCATGCTGCAGTGGCTGTGGAAACCCTGTGGTGCGGTGCGCAACTCTTTGCGCCACCAGGGAGGCCCAAGCATCAGGTTGTTTTGGTCATGACATAATAACAAGTCATCTGTACTTCAACACAATGTGTGACTCAACAAAAAGTAGTGAAAGGATTGTTTGATAAATATCTCTGGGACCATAGGTTCATTATTTAGAAAAATGTAAACTTACAGCTCTTCTCGCAAGATCTCAGAATTTTAGCTGAGTAATTCCAGATGGAATTTAAAAAGTTAAGTGTAAAGAAAGCCATACAGCCCAGGTTTTTAAAACTTAAGAGAATATAGGTAAATATTACCATACTTAAGGATACTAAAGTCATAAAAACAATGGAACAAGTGACAGAGAAAAGAACGCACATATTCAAATACATACGCCATTAAAATTTCTTCATGAAAAAAGTTAAGAAAAATTTGAAATCTTAAAAATCATAAGGCCAAACATTTTAACCCTAAAAAATAAGGTGAGTATATGTGTTTATGTAGACCCTCTCAAAATGTGATCAAAGTGTATTAACCAGTATTTTAGAGAAAAAAATAAAAATGCAGGTGAGTGGTAAACATGAAACAACCCCCAACCTCACTAGCAATTAAAGTAAAATGATAGCAACTTATTACTTGTCAAATCACTAAAGATTTCAAAGTGATTAGAATTTTTGAATTTTTAATGAGAATGGTTAATATGGGCAGTTGTACATACTGTTCTTGGGAATGTATATTACTAGGAAATGACCTGAGAAGCATTTGGGTAACATTTATCTAGCTTCTAGGAATTTGTCCTAATGAAATCATCAATGACAGAATAAGAGGCAGGGGTAAGGATGTTTATCATGTTCTTATTGAAATAAAGAGTAATTAGCAAGCAACTTGAAATGTCACATTTTACATTTTAAAAAAAAAGCAAACTTAACGCCTGGTGGCGTAAGGGGTTAAGCACCACACTATGAAGCAGCTGCAGCCACTGCAGCAGGAGTTCCATCCCCAGCCAGGAGTGGGACCCACATGGCACAGCAGACTTCTGTTGCCTGCTGCTCCCCTCAGCAGTGTATTTCAGTAGATCTGCCTGTTCTGTTCCCAGCTCTGTCTCTGGTGAATCCTCTCACCCCTCCCCATCCACCCCCATCTCTGGCCTGTACCCCAGTTCCTGTATGCATAAATTGAAAAAGAAAAAATCTTTAAATAACCACAAATCTATACAACTGAATGACAAATTAACAAGTCATTAGAAATTATTTCTATAGGGAACTGTTAGCTGAGAAGTGTCTTTGTGGTTAGGGGGCTACCCGCAGCTGCAGTCTTAATACAAAGCCTTCCCTATTATAATAAAGTTAGGCTGCCATCCCCTTAAAAAATGCAAATCTAGCAGCTGTGGGTAAGTGCCCTGGAAAAAGCCTGTTCATAAAAATGTCGAGCCAATTATAAATTATAAAAATGTGAAATATAAGGAAAATATATATATAGAAACTTTTCCCTTATCCAGATTTCTCATTACTGTTCCTTTTCCCTTCTTTTAAAAAGCCAACTCTTGCTGAGACTTTTGCATTGAAAATGAACTAGATATAAGTAGGCTCAGGGTTATTAATTTGTTTGCCTGAAAGAAACCCTCTGCTTACCTTCAGTTTAAGTATATATTCTTTTCATAAGAGAACAAAATAAGATCTGAAAGCAAGAAATGATTAGCCCCTTTTCCTGACATAGTTTACTTTTCCTGAAACTTAGATTTAATTAGGTGTGCTACATATGACTTCTTATGTTGTGAAGTTTGAGTGTTAAGAGTCTCTTGAACAGCATGCCTAAGTTTGCCATCACCTTCTATTCATGGAGGGTAGTCCTAGGAAAATAAGCTGTTTTGTCCTGAGAATTACACGAGTAAGAGCTCTGGATTTCAGACCTTTAAGCATATGCTATGTTCCATCTGTCTCATTGGTTGCTCTGGGTGGTGAATTTTTCTCTTTTTTTTCTCTTTTTTTCCCTTTAATTTATATATATTTGACATCAATTGTAATCCCCATGTATTTCTCATCACCATATCACCAGTGCACCATCACCTCAGTCTCCTGTGCTCCCATCTTCCCTCAACCCTCCCTCTCCCCCCTCCCCACCAAGTGTCCCCAATTTGTCCTTGTCTTTTCATTTTTGGTTTTAGTGTCTTTATTGTTATTATTATTATTATTGTTGTTATTCCTTTCCTTGATCCTTATTTGGTTCCCTTATATTCCTCCTAGGGGAGGAACCATCTGGTATTTTTCTTTTGCCTTCTGACTTATTTTGCTGAGCATAATCCCTTCCAGTTCCATCCATGTTCCTATGAATGAGTCTAGTTTTTCTTTTTTGATTGCTGAATAGTATTCCATCGTGTATATGTACCACAGCTTCGCGATCCACTCATCTTGTTTTTGGGCATTTAGGTTGTTTCCAGGTCTTGTTTTCTTTCTCTGTGTATGTGTACATGTAGATGTGTGTGTACACGTGTGTCTATGAATGTATATACATGTAATGTGTGTTATATAAATATGGAACATAAAGGTTTGTGTAGGTCAGGGGAGTAAAGTATCCTATGTACAGAAGACAGAAAGTAAGAATGCTCTTTAAATTTAATATAGTACAGAAATAACATCTAAAGAATTACATCTTTATCATCTAAAGAAATACATCTTTAGAAAATGTATCTAAAAAAATGAAAGGATAATTTGTTGTATTTACTCACTACTTTAATACCTTCTTAATGAGTTTACATATTTAACATCTTTAAATCTCCTTTAATTTTAATACATTGTCTCTTTCACACCATTAACCAATTAAAAATTTATAAGGCCCTTCATTTGATTTTTCCTTTCTTGCTTTGCTGTGTGGTATGAGGGCACAGGGAGGCTATGATGTGTTCCTGCAGTCACTTGGAGACATACTCGTGTACTAACCTATACAGTTACAGGATAGTGTACTAACCTATAACTGTAGCTAACAGGTATAGGTGTTTCCCTGCAGCAAATATGGGCCAAAGTCTTTATGTAAATTAATTCTTAGCTCTATGAGGCAGGTACTGTGTTTATCCTCATTTTAATGTGAGAAATGAGCCTTAGAGAAGTGTTCAAATGTTGGCAAGTCACCAGCTGACAGGTAAGTCACCTGCAGGACCTAGTTGCTAACCGAGCCCTGGTCTTTGCTCTGACACGTGCTGATCCGCTGTGCTGGTGAACGGCTGTGGCTGCCTAAATTGCCTCTTTCTCTGTGTTATCTGTGGCGCATAAAGGGTCATGGCAGTCGACTTCATAACCTGTGGGAATCCCACGAGCTTGCCAGTTGCCATCAGGAGAATGGTGATGATGACCTTGTTGCTGTCAGGGAGTGGGGATGTAGTGGACCTGGTGGTCGCCTGAGTTCAGCTCAGAGCCTTTGGGAATGCCCTGTTTTGTCCTTTCATCTGCTCTGTGGAATTTTCTTCTGCGAAAATACAAGTGTGTCCTGCTTTCTTCCTTGAAATTTACATTTAAAAAAAGCAGCTGGCGCAATTGTAGGTTTCTTGTGGTTGCCTTTTAAGAGGACGTCAGTGCAGCACCTCAGCGAGCACTTGTTCTGTACTGATGCTGTACAGCGCTCATCCTCTAGGTGCTGAGGGCCGAGGCCCCATTTCCGATGTCCACAGTAGTCACCTGATGACCTTCTCTCTGTCCCCACTGAATCTGTTGTTTATGACAGAAGTGAAAGCTTCAGCTCATTGTGAGGCTCAGTTAGATAAACACTTAACTGGAATTTGGGACTTAATGGGATTCTGGATCAGAAAGGTCTTTGCTTTTTATCTTTGTTTGGTTTGGATGAGGCATTTTGTTCCAGTTCGTCCATTCCTGTGCTGTAAGTTTGTAGTGACTGGAGGGAAAACCTCTTCTTACCAGGAATTTCTGTTTATCCTGTAATTGCCTCCCACGAAACAGGAACTATGGGAGCCTGGCTTTAGAACACCATGAAATACCAGAATAGGAAAGTTACAAGTACGAATGTGTCAGGTTTGTCTTAAATCAGAAGTGCTAAGCTAGCTTATACTGGATTCCAGTTTGTACCAGCAAGCACAGGTGACAGATTAGGGGGAGGGGTGGGATGGGATAACTAAATTTTGCAAATTAGGAAGAGAAATACCACGCTGAAACAGTGGGAGCAGTGAGACCGGGTATAATAAGGTGGAGAGGGCTCTGTGATAGAAGGACCCTGTTTCCAGATTCTCATGAGTTTCTCTCAATTGACTAGAAAATGAGAATGAAGAAAATAATACACATCTTTCCTCTGACTCTTTATAGAAGTTTGACCTCTCTCTGCATGTGTGATTACAGAATTCACACATCTTTTCTTCATGGTAAGACCGGAATTGTGTATCGCCCTTCTTACTTTCCTCGGATTTCATCTTTTTGGAGTAAAATACCACAGGGTTTTTTTGATTGTTCACCTTACTGCCTACTGCCTATGTAAGAGAGCTTTGAGTAAAATGATCTTACTGCTTCAAAAAGTGTATAAACCTTTTCCATCAGTGGGTCCAAATATCTTCTTAAATTCAGAATGATTCCTGGTGGGCCATGGAAATAGATAACCAGATGAGCTTTTCTGACTCCATTGTTAACGTTGTGGTTGGTTTTTTTAGACCATGAATCCATAAGGTGAGTTATGTAGCTCCATTGTTATTGATAATTGATTTTTGCTATTGTCTTTATTATCAGTCCTATTTTCTTAAGTCTAGTGGCAAGAATTATTTGTCTTTGTTGTTACCTAAAATTTACAGAGACCAGTTACTATGTCTTACATTTTGTTATATAATACAATTTTTTTAAAAAAGATTTCTGATTATCACATTTGATCATATTCTTTCCAAAGAGAATATATTTTTAAAATGCACTTATGTCTTCTTTTGTACTATAGAGTTGACACAGAATATAATGTCTTAAAAACCAGATTGTTTTCTCTCAGAGTTTGGATATTGAGACAGCTTAAAGGTGTTAGGTTGAGGATTGATTACCCATTTTGCTGAATTCTTAAATGCTGTGTGTGGTAAATATCATTATTCTAGATAGGAAAATAAAACCAGAAAATATGACAACATATAAAGGACTGAGAAAAGGAACTTTTGCTTAAACTTTAAAGCCCACATATTATAAAAAACAGCAGTGAGTTGATGAGGGCTTTTTAAACACCAATTTATTTAAAGATTTCAAAAATTAGTTAAGTAAAAGATCATATAACCAAATTGAGACTATGCGTCTATTTCCACAAGTACACGATTTGAAGCCTATTTCACGAAGCTTCAAATTATAAAAGTAGAGCATTCCCATTGGCAAATATTAACCCTGTGAAATCTCATAAAAATTAACTAACTTGCCCTGGTGACAGGCTGGTTTGCAGCCTTGGACATGTTTAGGCATGTTTGACACTCTCTTCTCCTTGATTTAGTTTTCTTTTTATTTAGCAATAAATTTAATCTGTTTGTGCCACAGGTATGTTGGTAAGCTGTACTCAGAATATGATGTGATATATCTAGTATTTTTGAATGAATGAGAGATGTCATCATTTATATTGATGTTTTACAGTACTTTTAACTTTTTCTTATAACGTGTTTTTCTTGATCATACTGTGATAAACTTTACAATTCCTGACTTCCTCATTTTGCTATATTGTATACTTACTTAGCACACCAGTTTCTAAAATATAAACCCACAAAACTGATTTAGACCCAATTAAAACTACAATTTATAACTACAAAAACCAATGCTAGATGATTCCCTTGTAAATTGCTATTTTAGTGAGGTTGTGTAGGATCTTTTGTTATCTCTGGTTAGATGTGAATAAGATTAAATCCAACATAGGGTTTTAAAATTTTTTGGTTTGAGGAGTTTCTTTTTTTGATCCATATTACTAAAAATAGATTTTTTTTTATTTGCAGCTGGTTTTAGAAGAAGCTTCCGTCTTAGTCGAAAAGATAAGAAAACAAACAAGTCCATGTATGAATGCAAGAAGAGCGACCAGTACGACACGGCGGACGTGCCCACTTACGAGGAAGTGACGCCCTACCGGCGCCAGACCAACGAGAAGTACAGGCTCGTCGTCCTGGTCGGTGAGTGCTTCTGTGTGCGATTCTGTAGAGGCAAGACTGTAAGAACTTCACCTCAGAGAGAGCGATTCTTGACGTTTGCAAGCTAGAAAGTCTACACTGGAATACCTTTTATTTGGCCTCCTGAATGAACTCTTGAGACTTCCCCTATCATTTCTAACACAGCAGACTTAATGGGAGCTATTAGTCTTATTCTTTTTATCACATTAGATTGCGTATTAAACCTAGGTAAATAGCACACCCTATGTCTCTTATTTGAAAAAATAGAGAAAGGAAGTCATAAAAATGTTAAATGTATGCCCACTCCTTAGTTATGATTCATTTAAAGGAAGAATCTGGCCAACTAGTCAAAATCAGGAATGCACATACAGGCAGGAGCTGGAAAGTTCATTTAACTGGTGTCACTGACTGAACACCTCCCCCAACCCCCACCTGCACTGTGGTCTTCCGTGGAGCTTGACATTCCACAGTGGAGCCTACTGGCATTGGATGTAACTGTCCTTAAAAGGTGCTTTCTGTGCTTGCTTTCTTCTTCTTATGAATGACCAGTTGAGGTATCACAAGGCTGCTGTTAGGAAAGATCCCAATCTGTTATATCCCAGGAGAAAGGACAGTGTGGATTGCTGAGAAATGGGACTTCAGGGGAAGGCAGGCTATATTCTAATGCTCTTCTGCTCTTGGGTAGCTGTGATTCCTGCACATTTCCCATTTTCTCTGGGCATGTTTCTTGAGTTGAACAAAGCAGAAAGCACTAAGAGTACCTGCTTCCTAAGGTTATTGGATGGATAGATGCAATGATATTTGCAAAGACTTAACCCAATTCCTGACCCCCAATAATGTTTTAATAAAATATGACTCTTACATAGTAACTAAAAATACTGAGAAGATAATCATGGTATTGATATTCGATATGAGTTGACTTCTGCTGATTTTGTACTTCAGTGTTCAAAACATGTTAGTTAGGTTATTGACCAGTTATCATCTAAAGGAAGTCTTCAAACAGTAAACATGGATTTTGGAAATTCTGGATTTTTTTCAAATTAACTGTTTACTTTACCTGATTGTAAAAACCACTGTTTGGGAAACAGCTCCTGGGCTCTACAACATGTGTAGGAGAATGGAAAGAATATAGCAGCATGGTCTTTCTCAAGCTGAGATTTCCCGGAGTTTTTGAAACCGTTGGGAATAGTGGTATTTGTTGTGAAACTGATGGATACATATTAAGGAGATACACATAGTATTGGATTATTTTTATTGTTGGACTTCATGTTCAAGCTGTTAAAATAGACCAACTTGTTAAGATGACAAAGATGTGACCACGGGGAACTTCCAACATTGATCAGAAAAGTGATTTGCTCTTCCTTTTATAAAAGTGCTATCCCAAGGGCCACATTTTAGAATAATCAATCATCTCATTCATTGATGGTTTGTTATATTCCCTTCCACTTTTAAAAGTATTTTCTAGAAAGTATGTTCAAACCAAATGTTAGGTATTTAGTATACTGTTCTGCAGAAGTTTTATCTTTAGTGAAACATGACTTTTTAAATAGTGAATAAAGCCCAAAAATGTGTGTGTTCAGGAAAGGGAGAGAACAGAGAAAGCTTTGGTGTTAAAAAGCTACTCAGATACTTTTCATAGTTTAAATCAGTAGAGGTACAAAAACACACCTTTTTCAGACAAATTTGCAGACATTTTGTGACTTGTTCTGTCTGGTTATGGGGAATAAGGAAACTAACAAATCTCTCTATGTAATTCATGTTTCAAGCTTGAACACTTAAGTTCTTCCCTCCTTGATGATGAATCTTGCATGCTGCCAAAGGACTGTTCTGTGGATGTAGTCTGAATAAACATTTATGCCTGTCACCATGTTTCCATAAAACATGGCAGAACAAAAGATCTCCCACATAAAGCGGAGAGAACAGTGAGCCTGAAAACTAAATGTAAATGTTAGTGTATTTATTGGAATTCCTATAGCTTTAGTTGAACTTTGATGGAAGGTGGGTAGGAATTGGCATCTGCTCTTGAGGACCATTTATAGACAACTGTAAACCCCAATTCAATTTTCAGAATTGAATTGATGAATATATGATGGTTTAAAAATTATAATCATAGTATGTAAGAGGGAAATATGATCTTTATTAGAAACCCAATTGAGTTTTTATGTTATTGGTCTATCAGAAATGTTTATACTTCAGGTTTAATTTCCAGGCATAAATCATAAATATGTTCACTCAGTTGATTTTTATGGACTACTGACTGCTGTCACCGTTCTAAGCAGGTGGGTTTGTTAGTGAACAGAACATCTTTCCTTTATGCTGTTGACATCCTAATGAGGAGGAGATAGACCAAAAGCATGTTTCCAGTAAATCAATAATAAAATCGTCGTATAGTTTTTAGGGAGTTATAAGTACATAGGGGAAAGCAAAAGCAGGACCGTTCAGGGGAATCAGTAGGTGATTTTGAATCTGGAGATCACAGTGGCCTCATTGAAATGATTGTATTTTTGAACAGACTCTGAAGAAAGCAAGGCCTCTTCTGCTTAGCTAAGGAAGACTCAGGGATAATTTTATTTTGATCTTTTAATTTTATTACATCCTGTTTTGCACTAAAATAGAGGTGAGATGAGTGCTTACATCCGTCTATACAAGGCTGGTGTGAATAACTGCTTAGGAAGGGGGAAAAAACAGTCTTTTGACAAACTTCCCACTTCCCAATTTTTTTTTTTACATGAGCATATAAATGGATACTTCATTGATAGCATTTTTCTTCCATATTAAAGAGACAGGGAAAAAATATCTTAGCCTCTACCAGGGCTCCTAATGAACTGTGAAGGTGCTGTATTTTCTGTGTCATTTGATTCCAGGAGACCTTTAAATTTAGTTTTATACACATATTTATCACTCTCCAGCCCCAAAATCCAGTCATCCACCAATGTGATCATTGTAAGATTTTGAGGCAAATACAATACTGTAGTTGTTTTTATTGTATACTTAGCAACAAAAATAATAGTACTACAAGCAGACTTTTAGATTTTTTATAATGTGTGTCTGACCAAGGGATACTTAGAGATTTCATTTGTGTTAGTAAATCAAGTAAGAGTGTTTTATCACTAACAAAGATGATGAGGAATCAGGACTTGATTTCTTAGTCTTGCATCTAGATTCAATATTTATTGCAGACTTCAGTAATTGTGGTAGTTTCCTCTAGATAGCAGAGTAATAAGTCTGGCCAATACCATAAAAATGTCTGGGGGAAGATGTGGAAGAATTTTCATGTAAAGCAGCACTGGTACACTGTACATAAACACACAGTAAAAACTACATCCATGTCAGTAGCTTTCCACCTAATATGACATTTTTATGTTTGTGCCAAAATGTACAAAAATAAATAGCAAAACTGAACAGTACTTGGTCAGTAAGTATATTAGATTTCTCTTCAATATATAATTTAATATCGAGTATAAGTTTAAATAAAAATGGATTTTATCCATGCATTTTGACTGTTACATGAGTATATAGTATGTTAAAACAAGTTTGAGTAATTAATTTCCAACTACCTGTATTTTTCTGAGAAATTTATTGCCTAACAGATCTTTAACACTGTAATATTTAGCATGTCTTTTGATGTGTAAGTTACCATCCATCTATATTTATATTATTAAATTCAATTTAATGCTTATTAATTAGCCTTCAGAAACAAAGTCTAAGTTACAAATAAATTCTGTGCAGATATTTGCAAATAAAAATTATGTCCCATTCTTTGTTCAGTTGTACATTCTACATGAGTGACACTAAAAAATACCACATTTCATTGATTTCAATAAAACTGTTTTTTTTTTTAAAGATTTATTTATTTATGCATACAAGCACTGGGGTACAGGCCAGAGGTGTGGGGGAGCGGTGAGAGGATTCACCACAGAGAGCAGGGAACAGAACAGGCAGATCAACGGAAGTACACTGCCGAGGGGAGCAGCGGGCACAGCAGGAGAGGTCTGCCATGCCATGTGGGTCCCCTCCCTGGCAGGCAGCAGGGATCGAACTTGTGCTGCAGTGGCTGCGGTCTGCTTCATAGTGCGTTGCTTAACCCACTGCGCCACCAGGGAGGCCCTAAAACTGTTTTCTTAATAGTACATTATTATCCTAGTAAATATTCATTCAGGATTTGTATTAATGCAGAAATAAATAGGTGGTTAAAGCCTTAAACTATAGTGCCATAATGGAGCATGTCTGTAAACCTCTTTTTAAAAAATGTATGATTAATCAATATTTTAAAGCATTTTTTCAGTTCACTTGTAGTTTTAAGTACTAGGGTAAGTTCTCTCTGGTCTTACTGTGTTGGTGCTTTGTCTACTCATTTACCTTTTTTAATTTTTTAGTTGCTTGTAACTGTTTCAGATTCAGAAAGTAGATTCTTTGGGGGGACATGTTAACAGAATGAAAAACTTCTATACTTCAAATATGAATTTGTTTTGAAAGTATATTACACTAACACTAATAAAAGTATATTTCTTGTTTTTCATAACATAAATTTTTGTTACAAAGCATAAACCCTTACACATATTCATCAATAAAGAAAACCTAAAATAGAACAATGAAAATTTCTCTTTGGAAACAAACCCTAGAGTAACCTACTTATTTTTTAGTTATTTTTTTATTTATGTCTGTGTATTACATCCATCATAAGAATTTATGTATTGAATGGAAGTGTAGCTGTCCCTCTGTAGATGCATGAAAATGAATCCTTTAGTTTGCATCCCTGAAGTGCCTCCAGTATCAGAAGATTTTGTATTCTAAATAGAAAGCAGCTGACTGAAAATGTTGTAAATTTACACCTAACCACGACAGAAAGACACAGGACAAGAGTGTGCATCCGAGTTTTGATCTGGACTCCTAAGTTGAGGTCTAAAGAGGAGCAACTGTAGATTCCTCCCTCAGAGAGGACAGAACTGACCAGAGTCCTGTCAGGAAAATGCTGTTTGAAGACCTGCTGGGCACATTTTGTAGTCAAAGGGACTGAAACTGTACCCCTCTCTTAACATTTTCATGAGTATGTTTCCACCATTGAAGAGGATGAACTGAAATCACCAAATCTAGGAAAAATGGTTAAATGAAATCCTTTGCTGCTCGTCCCTCTTGGCAAGCTCCACCGATGTGCGGTGAGGCAAGGCCCTGGCAGCTTTAGATCGTATGAGGCCGAAATCACATGTCTAAAACTTTAACCGTGTCTCCCTGGAGGTAGCATCCTCTCCTCCACTAGTTCAAACATGACTTGTTTTTTATCTCCAGAATTAAAATGAGTCACTGTAGGTTTTTTGCTGTGTGTTACAGAAGAAATTAAAAAAAGCAAGAGGTGCTAGATTTTGACTCAGCAGAGCAGCTCACATGCTGAGGAGCCCTTGAGAGAAGCTCAGAAGGAGCCATGTGTTCCCATCATTCTGTGTCGGAGGGGCCCGGGGGTGGGGGGCCAGTGGGCCAGGATCGATATTTCAGTTTGAGAGTTTTTATGCTTCTATCTCCTTGGTTTTTGAGCATTTATACTTGGGTTTGCATTATTTGTACAGAATGCAGCTTTGTCATAATCCCACTTACTTTTCACTTTCTAGTTATTAGAAAGAATAAGTTTTAGAACTTACTCTGAATATTTTGTACCTTCAGATAATGTAGTACATAACCCTCTTTGTGGTGTATAGGTCAACTGGTTTAAATATGTAAGATTTTTGCAAGCTTTCAAATTCTTAAGGAGCAAGGAAAAATATCCAGTGTAGGAAAGGAGCTTGGTAAATATAAATGTGGCTAATGACTTTAAATATTTAACATGCATAATTAGATTTCCATCTAAAGTAAAATCGGGGTTCAGAGGCTTTCTTTTATTAAGATCTAAAAAAATTTAACATGGATTATTATGACTCTCCAGACTTGTTATTAAGGCTTTTTAGGTGCACCTACTCTTTAAGCTCTCTGAATATCATTACTTAGTAATCTGTATTTCTTTTAAAACATAACTATTTCTAGCCCTTCTAATGGAAAAGTGGGGATTTAAAGTTCAAAATTAAAACAGCAACAGAAGAACCCCTCGCTTTTTCCTATGTTCAGCTGAACTACAGATGATCTGTTTGACTTGGCATCCAGAGATGGGTGTCATGGAGTCACATCACTTACAGAAATGTCTGTACGCGGTTCTGGTTCGTCATGGATTTCTGCTCTCCTCTTTTTCAGGTCCTGTGGGAGTGGGTTTGAATGAACTGAAGCGCAGGCTCCTGATCAGCGACACGCAGCACTATGGTGTGACCGTGCCCCGTAAGTTCTCTGCAGCAGCACCGCCGATGGTGCAGCATGCCTAACTCTCCTGCAGCCCAAGAAGTAGGGTGACCTTGTCTGCATGTCACGGAGAAAGAAACCAAGGCCTGAATGTTAGGAGGTTTCCTCTAGGCGACACACCCACTGACACAATATTGTTCATCACAGCATCCCTACTCTCAGGTCCTTATGGCAAATTTCAGTACACAGGTGGCATCAAATTGTTATTTACAAATTTTCTTCTAATAAAAAGTAAAACTATTCTATTTCCTAAAATAAGTGTTAATGTTTTCCAGAGTTTTCCACCAGCTTTAAGATTAAACGAACCAAACCACAGAAAAGTGGAGGGGACTACTTACAGTATAAACTTTTCTTAATTACTTTTTATATGTAGTAATTGGCAGATAGTGTTAACTGGTCCTTTCACGGCCATATAATCCAATACGGTAGGTTCCTTCAGTACACAGAATTAGATTCTATTTTTATAAAAGTGGTTTTCACAGGCATTCTTACAAATGAAATGAGATGCTGGAAGCATTTTGATCTCCAGAATAAATGCCATTTGACTACTTAATATGTTGATGTTAGAAAGTCATCTAAAAGACTAAATTGAAATGTTGGCTTTTTCAAGTGGTTTTAGTACTTGTTAAAGTCGTTTGTATATTGCCCTTAGCAATGTTCTCCAGCTTTGGAAGATTTCAACTTTATTTTAAGATTATAGCTTTCTATTACCTCAAGTTACTCCTTGTTACTACATTTTTCCAAATTATTGTTTGTAATCATTTTCAGCCATACATTATAGCACTGCTGGTTTCCACCAGCAGAGATGAAAGTAAAGGAAAATGTGGAAATGTGTGATTAGTTTTTCATTTTTTTCTTTAATGATTCACTTCTCTTATAACTTCAATCTATAGATAATTAGAAAGTTTTGCAAAACAATTGTTAAGCTTACAGGTGAGCAATTACAAAAGAAACCTTGAGGATGGAAAAACAGATTATAGTGGAAAAATACTAATTCTATGGTATTTATTACCTTTATTTGTCATAATTTACTTCATCTACCTTTCGATAGTATAAGATGGGAGATACTTGGGCCTCCCTGGTGGTGCAGTGGGTTAAACAACGCACTATGAAGCAAACCACAGCCACTACAGCACAAGTTCGATCCCTGCTGCCGGTCAGGGAGGGAACCCACATGGGGCAGTAGACCTCTCCTGCCTTGCCCGCTGCTCCCCTCAGCAGTTTGTGTCAGTCAGTCTGCCTGTTCTGCTCCCCACTCTGTCTCTGGTGGATCCTCTCACCACCCACGCATCTGGCCTGTACCCCAGCTCTTGTATGCATGAATAAATAAATCTTTAAAAAAAAAAAGATGGGAGATACCTGCCTTTTACAGAGGAGGAGATGGGGTAGGAGGGGCCAGTGACTTAGTCAGAGTTCAGTAGGTGACAGCCACCTATGGATTTGAAACCAGATTTCATGAGACTGACTTTCCTGTTCTTGGTTCTCTAGAATACTACACAGTTCTTTCAGACTCTTTATGGTAGCTTATTAGTAGTAAAAATCAATTTCTTTTGAAGATGGTCAGTATTAGTAAGGTTGTTTATCAGAACCCTTTGTGAGGGTCTGATACTACTCAAGGACCAAGGGCCAGGTAATCTTTTGTCTTCAGTTTATCCAACTATTAAAATAATAGTTTGCTCTGAAGTTGTTACAGAAATCAGCTACATCCAGAACTTGGGCATTATATGGCATTGAGCTGAGGCTACTGGAATGGGCGGGTAGAGCAGGAAGCACCTTGGAGTATGATAGTGGGTAATTGGTACTTTGGTGGTTGGGCCTGGTAGAGCAGCATCTACCTCGAGTTCTGTGTGTGAACTATACCCCTAAGTTATGGGCAGTGTTATAAACCAATGTTACCTCAATAATAAAATTATGCAACTAAAATAGAAATGAGTTCTAGGGAAAACTTTTTAAAAATGGTTGTGGTGGTTAAAATATGATATTCAGTATTTTACTTCAATAAAAAATTTTTTTAGAAACTAAGTGGTGGCCAAAGCCCCTGTTTTCTGCCAGTTTTGCTGCTTTGGGGGAAATTACATCTTTGATAAACATCAGCATTGTTTTAAGGCTAGAGGTTACTAGCAACACATCTGATGACTATATGCATTTAACCATATTTTCAAAAGACTCTCTCAGTAAATTAGTTAGCTAACAACCCAATAGTAAACAACAAGTATTGTCATAGGCATCAGGTACCTGATGGATTCCGAAGTTCTTACCTGGATTACACCGTAGGAGACCTGCCCTGTGCTAAACCTTCTCATAAGAGTTTTCACATCCCTTATTCAGGACCCCTCACTGTTAATGAATGTGTGAGATTCTCATGCTAGCTCACTGCACCGGAATATTAACATCCTTCAGTGGTACAATCACATTGGGCTGAGGGAGTTTACCTTGATCATCATCACCAAGCAGGTCCTATATTTTCTTTTTTTTTAAAGATTTATCTATTTATGCAGACAAGCACTGGGGTACAGGCCAGAGGTGTGGGGGGTGAGAGGATTCACCACAGACAGAGCAGGGAGCAGAACAGGCAGATCAACTGAAGTACACTGCTGAGGGGAGCAGCGGGCGAGGCAGGAGAAGAGGTCTGCTACGCCATGTGGGTCCCCTCCCTGGCCAGCAGCAGGGATCGAAATCGTGCTGCAGTGACTGCGGTTTGCTTCATAGTGCGTTGTTTAACCCACCGCACCACCAGGGAGGCCCCAGGTCCTATATTTTCTGTTCCATCATAATTCAGTAGCAAATAATTAGGCAGACTTACTGAAAGTTTGGAAACTTGGTAATATTCCAAGAAGATATTTATAATTTTGCAAAGGAGAAATGACTAGCACATCAAGGCTTTGACTTTCTGCAGTTAGTCAAACAAAGCGTTGCTGGCCCACCTTGGGCTGTGTGCCCTGAAGGGAGATGGTGAAGCAGTTTTAGAGTTTACCTTAGAACCCAGTGGGCACCTGGCTTGTTTCAGTGACTTAGAATCAGTCAGCCGTGATAGTAAGCATGTTATTTGCAAAAGAAAGGAGTTTTTCCTCAAGAGTTTAAATACTATTTTAATTATGATATTAGCTTTCAAAATAATGAATAGCACAGACACATTGCAACTTAATTTTGAATCCGTCTTCAAATCAGTATCATTTTAATGTTGGAAAATATGAAATGATAGTTTCCTGTATTTTAGTAGCTAACTTCCTTTTTGTAAGTTTTAAGATCTTGTTTAAGAAAAATACGTTGTGGTTTCTTTTTTAGTGTTCTTATTAAGGTGGCTCCTGTAAATGTCTCTGAACTCTTTTTAATTAAATCACAGACACTACCAGAGCAAGAAGAAGCCAGGAGAGTGATGGTGTTGAATACATTTTTATTTCCAAGCATTTGTTTGAGACAGACGTGCAAAATAACAAGTATGTGGAATTTTTTAGAGAATTTTTATGTGGCTGTTGTTTTTAAGCAGGCATCTATGTATCTAGTTTTGGATAACAGAGGGTACCCTTCTACATGAAATGAATTTTACTTTATATAATAATTGAAACTGATAGAAGGTGATAATTCCATTAGTAGTAGTTAGCAGTATTGACCTGTAATTTTTAAAATCACGTGGAACTGGTTTTTTTTTTTTTTGTAAATTAAATGTTTATGAATTATTCTGAAGAATGTGGGAAGGTGGCCAGTGCATTATTGTGACCTCTTTCCACCCCATAATTGAATCTTAACATATAATTTGGATAGAGTATTATTTTAAACATTAACAACTGTGTAATAGATCCCTACCTACAGTCTTCTACACACACACACACACACACACACACCCTTTCCTTGGCTCTTTTATAAAATGAATAATGCTAATCATCTTGCTTGCAATATAGTTTTCTAGCTAGCTCTCAATCCCCTCTCACCAGGTTTTTCATTTGCTGAAGCATGAATATTTCAGAGTGTCAGGGAGCAATGTGTTTTTTAATGCAGGATTATGGGATTTTATTGAAACATCAAAATGCTTTCTTCAAGTTTGGCGCAGTGATTGCATTTTTATAGCACATAATCGGCTACCTTGGTTCCATTAGCCACCACCCAGCTCCTCCTGTAGTTCTAAAGCTGCACTTGGTTATTCTGTAGTGTGCAGTGAAATTTCAGTAGTTTCTATTGTTTGGCTTATTCACTGTTTTATTGCATTGCATTAGTGCTGAAAAAGAGGTGATGGAAAACATTAGAGTCCTGTTGGACTAAAGTACTTTTTTCTGCTTCACTGTAATATAAGCAAGTGTTACTGATTTGAGAATATAAAATAGAAGATTTTTAAAAATTGACATTCTAGAGTATTTGGCCCTACTTATTTTATTAGATGGTAAAAAATTACATATTCTGCAAAAATAGCTTTCACATATATGAATTGTGTCGCGCATATCTCGATTTAATTCACAGACGATTCTGATGTATCTACTTTTCTACAGGTTTATTGAATATGGTGAATATAAAAACAACTACTATGGCACTAGTATAGACTCAGTTCGGTCTGTCCTAGCTAAAAATAAAGTCTGTTTATTGGATGTCCAGCCTCATGTAAGTAAACTATGCACTAGTCAACACTCTCTGGCCTATGTAATTTACTGTACTTCTTGTGAACCTTTTGCTATCGGGTAAATTTGAAGTCTACTTACTTTTGGCTTATATATGGTTTTCCTAAGATGACAAAAGCATTTTAATACAACCTGAGATGACTTTGGTGAATAAAAATCCCATGCTATTAGAAAAGGATTAGAAGTATAAAGACCTATGTTTGTAATTCTGACTTATATTTTGTTACTATCAAGAATAGCTATTTCTTTGATGCAGTTTTTAAAAAGACTTTACATTATGTGTATAATATACTCTTACATTACAATGTCATTATAAATATAATTTTTAACGATGGACATTTGGTTCTTGGTCCTCCTCCTTTGACTTTGGTTCTGTGTATATCCTAGGGGTAGAACCCCCTCAGAGCTGCAGGGTAGTCACAGGAATTGGGCCACATGACGTCCTGTCTTAGCTGTCAGGTTGCACTGCCTGCGACCCTGGGGACGTCACGTCTATGAACCGAGAGCGGAGAACGTCATTCAGTTCTCTGTCACATCATAATTTCTCCAATGGGAATTCCAACCACAGCATTTTCTTGTACTCAGGGGCCCCAGAGTCTCTCTCTAATGGCTGCACCCTAAGGTGCACAACTTCCAGGTGCCAGAATGACCTGGAGAACCCCTTCCTACTGCTTAAGGAAGATAATTCTGGCGTAAGAGTGCAAGAATCTGGAGGGCAAATGACTCCTAGCGCAGACACAGCCGTGGGTGGGCCACTCCTCCTTGGCAGAATCTCCCCACTGGGGTCCTGGGTGCAGTTGTTCCTGACTCGCTCGGTGTGGTGGAAAGTTCACCTACGCAGGGCCTCACCAGCCCCTCCGTCCTGGGACGTTAGCCCACACCTAACTCCTTATCCATCTCTCTCGCACGTAACCTGTCCGCCTCGCCTCTCAGTGAAGTTTATGATTTACGTTCATATTCTGGAGAGCTCCTGACTCACAGATCAAGAATAGCCTTCAATGCTCACCCTCTGCTGTCAGCCACCATTGATTATAGATGTGTTCCCTGAAGCATAGTGTAAATAACATAAAGTATTTGATGTGGAAACGCTGACAAGCTTCGTGGAAAGCCAGAGGCTGAGGGTAGAATGAAGAAAGCACAGCCCATGTGTGTGATCAGAATCGGGCTGGGATGGCGGGAAGACTTACGTGAACCCCTAGCATCTTTCGAGTAGTGGATTGAAAACCAATTTTATTGTGTTTTTAGCCACTTCTGTTCAATATTAATTATGATGTATTTCAAAAACACTTTTCAAGAGTAAGTTACATTTTCTATCCTTTCTTTAGGGGGAATTATTATATTTAATTGTCAACAACTGATCGAGTAATATATTCAAAGATGTGCCAGCTGTCCTTAATTAGAAAATAATTTTAAGGAATTTTCTCCGTAGAAAGAAAAGTCAGCTTTATTATGAAACCCACCCATGACTTTATGAGGAAATATAAGAAAACTTATTTTTTTCCCTGCAGACAGTGAAACATTTAAGGACACTAGAATTTAAGCCCTATGTGATATTTATAAAGCCTCCATCAATTGAGCGCTTGAGGGAGACAAGAAAAAATGCAAAGATTATTTCTAGCAGAGATGAACAAGCAGCTGCAAAACCCTTTACAGTAAGTATGGTGCTGCCTGGGGAGAGCAGAGAAGCAGTGCTCGAGCACAAATGCAGTAGCCGCTACCTAGGAAAACTGTGACAGGTGAACCTGGGTCCAGAAGTTCTTAACAGACAGAATTGTATTTAAATACATACATGCCAGTCATCGCACTGCAATTGCTTTTTGTGCACCTTCATATTACATTGATCGAAAGCTATTTCATATGCTATTATACAAATTTACATAAATGTGAGACCAATTAATTTCCAATTAATTGAAAAACAATAATTTGCCTTATTTTGTCTCCCTGCATCAATCATCATACTTAGCACAGTAAAATAAAAAGTACCATTTTGGGTATAGGACAAGTAGACTCACATTATTGTACTCAATATTTGTATTTCCTGTGAATGTTACTAGAAAATACGACTGGTGGATATATGATTATAATGATTTTTGGTAAGGTCTTTCATTTTTAAACTTAGTATATTCTGCCTTTAATCAAAAATAAAAAGCAAGAAATGTTGAGCTTTTGGTGTGGTTACAGAACAGATTGGTTTTGATTGCCAATATTTGATAAATACCTTATTTCTAAAATATTGACAATTCGTATCCACACGGAGTAGGTATTGTCACATGATATTAATTATCAAGGGCTTTTACGTACAGTGAAGTTAATTTTCTGTTGTGACATCTTTTGCGACATTAAAATGTGGACTCTGAAATTGCTTCAGTATATTGCAGAGTAAAGATTTATTTTAGTATCTATAAATTTAAAAGTTTTTCATGATAACATTCTTAGGGTTTGGCTCACTGACATTTATGTATACGATCATATATTCTTAACTCTTACAACAAACTAAAATGCTTCCTGGTTTCAAAAATCTGAATACAAAGCCACTTCTGAGCCACTTCTGATGATAGATAGAGAGGACATGAAACTGTCCTTTCATGACTGTCTTCAGCTTCACATTATAAATTTTTTGCTATGAATAGGCATAAATAATGTAACCAAGGCATCAGAGTAAACAGCTCTGTCCTTCCCCCCATAGCTATTTTAATGCCGAAATACAGTACATTGGTTGACTATCCTGAAGTTCTTGTCAGGTGAGAGTTTTGACTTTTGCCAGAGCAGTTTAGTTACAAATCAATTACAAAGCTGCATTAGAAATTATGACTCTAGAGAACTTGCGGGTAAAGCGGGTTATTTTTAGTTTTGTCTGAGGTGATCAAATGAACACAGGAGAGCATTAGGTAGACCAGTTGTGTACTGTTGGCATGGATGTGAAGTGATGGAGCTGCCTGGTTAACCAATGTTTTTTAAAATACTTTGTTTTGTAAGGAGGAAGATTTTCAAGAAATGATTAAATCTGCACAAATAATGGAGAGCCAGTATGGTCATCTTTTTGACAAAATTATAATAAATGATGATCTCACCATGGCATTCAACGAGCTAAAAACAACATTTGACAAATTAGAGACAGATACCCACTGGGTTCCGGTGAGCTGGTTACATTCATAAATAAGAAAGTTTCTGTAATCATCTTTTTTGCAGAGTGCATGATTAAATCAATTTCCATTTTGGTGGCTGGGTTTTTTTCTCTTTTTTTAAATGTACATTGTAGCCAATAGTTGTGCAATCTTTGTTAAAATTGAATGGTTTTTTTTTAAAATGTAACTTTTTACAGCCTTATTTCAAATCCAGCATTTGAGTATTAGATCCAGAATCAGAGTTTGCCCTGCACTGTATTCTGATCAAAGCATTAAACCTTCTGGTTGCCTTTCTCCAAGATGAAGTGAGAGAGAGCGAGCTAGAGAATATATACTGGAATTCAGTGCTTGCACTGGTCTCAGACATCTGCCAACAAGTTTGTGGATTAGCAGCTGTAGGTATTAACTTGGCAGCCTAGAACAGCTTCTGATCGAAAGCTATTTTCTGGGTGGGTCATCATAGACTAAGGCGGAATCCTCTTTCTGTTCTGAAAGTGCAGCCTCCTTGTTATGCATACACAAAGCTCATGGTGTGTGCATTTAAAAACCTTACAGAAATTACTGAAAATTTGCCTTACTCTGAGTGGTCTTCATGGAATAAATCAAGAAGACCTTATGAATACTTATCAGTGACTCAACACATATTTAATAAGGGAAGGAAACTTAAAAAAATTATAATATATATCTACCTGAAGATCTTCCCCCGACTGTGTCAGATTTGGTAAGAATGGGATATCTTGGAGCAAGTAGTAATTACAAAGAACATTTTTATTTGTAAATCCTCATATGACAACTCTGATGTCACCAATTTTTTTTCTTTTTAGCTACTGAATTTTCCAGTAAGCTATAAAAATGTGATTCCCATTCCAAAAGTCACTGATACAGTTATAGAAAATGTGATTATTTTTCAGTATGTGTAAACTGGTCACCATATATTTAAGTTGCACTAAGATGTACTTTAGAAAACTTTTCATATAAGGTTAAATTACTTTTCATCTTCAAAACAATTCTTAAAATTGACCAGTTATACCATTATAACCTTTAAAGAAATTTAACAGGGACCCCTACATTGTAAATATTAGATGGGATCTCTCAGTTTTCTTTGATACAAATTGTTAGCAAGCAAATTATATAGTTCAGAATACTAGAAATGTCTGTAAGTTGTATATGACCTCCTGTCATTCTTGCATTATGTGAGACTTGCCAATCAGAATCATTGCATCTGTGAGCTGCAAATAGAAAAGATTATTTTTTTGTTGATTTGTAAAGAAAGTTTAGATGTTATGTTTAAAGAAAAAATAGAATGCAGTGAAATTTTATATATTTATGAAATATTTGAAAAGACATATTTTTTTAATTATCAAATGGGGCTCTTCATAAAAGAAATTGATTATATGTAAAACTCATAATTTAAAATAGTAATTTTTTAAGTTAGGGTCAACATTCCATGTAAATACTTGACTTTCATTTGTACACAGAAAGGTGCACATGTGTGTTTATATGCACTGCACATTCAATAGCATTAGCCACTGGATCTCCTGTGACTCCCATGGCTTAAAATACCAAAACAGATAATCCAACATAATATTGCTTAGCAGCATAATCCAGATGAGTTTTAAGCCTATTAACCAAACAGTAAGCCATTTAGTTTTTAAAAGTGGGGAGGGAGAAAGGTCGTCATAGCTTTTAAGTTGTGTGGTTGTGTCTAAGAAACTGTGTCTTACATAGATGGTTTGGGAAGAAAATTCTCCCTTTGAACACTGACTAAAATTACCTACAAATCAGGTCTTCTTTATAATTGAAATGTAAAATAATCAAGGCACATCTGAATAATTTAGGCATTCTAATGTCTTTGTTTTGGAGGACCTACACTGATTTTTTTTTTTTTTTTTTTCATTTCAAATACATGCCTATGTTCTTTATTGAAGGAATAGTAGAAAGTGGTGAAGACAGATCTTTTTCTTGTTGGTCATGGTGATCGGGGTGTTACATGGCATAGCAGACCTCTCCTGCCTCACCTGCTGCTCCCCTCAGCAGTGTATTTCAGTCGATCTGCCTGTTCTGTTCCCCACTCAGTCTCTGCTGAGTCCTCTTACCCCCCATACCTTACCCCCAGTTCTTGTATGCATAAATCTTTAAAAATAGAAAAGAAACAAAATTATCTTAACATGTAGATATTTTCTTTTATTCTAATAGAATCTTTTACACCCTGTAAAAGATACAAATACCAATAACCACAACAACAAAAATATATAATTTCCAGACTTTTCTCCCTCTCTAGGCTAGAACTGAACAATAATTTTAAAAAAGGTGGCACTTTGGCAATTTGAGAAATCTTATCAGTTCCAGACATGGATGTTAACATGGCCATCTTAATGCTTGATGTTAGAAAGACGTTTGACTAAAATTTAATAAGGTGGGCCAACTCCAAGCGCTTGTTGATAATTATAGCAAAGGACCCTTCATTCTGTACTTTCTTCACCCGCAGTTCTTTGAACAGCCTGCTCCCAACAGTGTCAGCCTCTATTTCAGAGAAGGGGGAATGTTGTTTTTCAGTACATATATTTAAAATTCATGATCAAGAAGGGAATTCTGTCTTTCCATGAATAGCAAATAGTCAGCTAAAAATGAGGTGAAATTGTAATATAATTTCTTACCACTGGCTTGCTTACTGCTAAAGATGTTCTTGAGAGCTTTAAGGCTGACTTCCCTGTCATTGTATAATAATTTAATGTACCTAATTGTAATTACTTAAAACCAACAAACATGTAAACTTCTCAGATCTACAAAACTGTTGTGAACAACTTCCTGAAGATACAGACTTTATTTATTTTCTTTTTGACTAATAAGGATTTATAAACACATGTAATAGGAAACCTTTGCTCATAATAAAGTATCTTCAAATTATGTCTTGAAGTTTTTGTGTGTGTGTGCGTGGATGTTACTCTGTTTGCCATGGTAGAACACAGCCTGTATTCTACTGATACCTAGTCATTTATTTGAACTGTCTAAATATAAATTTCATATTTTTTTCAGACATTCATTGGTTTCATCAAGGTTCTCAAACAGCTGGAATTCACGAGTCTTTCTCTTCCCATACAGTGTAGTCATTTAATTTGTCCAGAAATACGTGGCATGGGTGATCCTCAACAGGCATATATGAGAACCACTTTTTACTTTTAGCCATCGAATGCAATATAAATGATATCATTGTGACAGAATTGTCCCTTAAGTTCTTGCTCAGATGCAGGTAAGCTTCTTAAGCAGGATATATTTTGTTTTGTAACATATAAATTAATATTCATGTGCCTATATGGGCTTAATCACTGTCAGAGCAATATGTACTTACTAATCATCAATATCTGTGTGGTTTCCACATATAATCTCATGTAACTCACAACTATCTTATATGGAAGATAGTATCTTCATATTTTACAATAGAGATAACTGAGGACATGGCTTAAGTACCTGCCAAAGGTGACAAAGGTGATTAAGTATTGCAATCTTAGTCTGACTCTTGGTCTGGTTTCCTCCACTCCATGCTGTTTTCACTGTCTTGTGCTTTGTGGTATTGTGATAACTTAAGCCAACGCCAGAAATGGGTAAGATTTGGTAATCAGAGGAATGATCGTTAGTTCTTTTTCTGCATATATGATTTACAAAGAGTTTTCTCAAAACACTGTTGCTTTCCTCTGCTATAACTTCATGTATCTATTCTTGTATGAGTAGGTTAATCTTCAAACAGTGGCCAGTGGTACAGCGGCTAGTACCAGAAGCATATAAAAAATATGGCACGATGAGGCAATTTTATTTAGCCTGAGTCCCATCCTTCGTATTGGCTCATAATTGGTCTGAGTCAGTCTTGACAGTCTCCTCTTTGCAGGGATAGATCTTACTACCTAATGCCACATCATTCTATTAGAGGAGCTATGAGAAAGTCCTTGTTTCCCTGATTTAAATTTATAACTGCATGAGTTGAAAACCTTTCTTCGATGACCCTCTTTCATTCTTCTGTTGGACACGCTTGAATGTGAGACTTGCCTACATGGCCACCATAGTCCTGACCCTAAACCAGAGGATGAGGAGCACCCGTTTTTTACTTTATCGCTAAATAACACACCTCTGTGTGGATACACAAGGCCATTTATTAAATTAATAATGGAATGTAATTTACTCAGCCACAAAACAAGGGAAACCCTATTTTGTGACAACATGGGTGGGCCTTAAGAGCACTATGTTATGTGAAATAGTCAGACAAAGAATGACAAATATCGTATGTTCTCGCATGTGGAACTTAAAAATGCTGAACTCCTAGAAATAGTAGGATGATAGTTACGAGGGCCTGAGAGGAGGAGGGAATGGGAAGATGTTGGTCAAAGGGTACCAAATTCTAGATATAAGATGAATAAATTCTGGGTGTCTAGTATATAGTGTAATGCCTAGTTAATTAGTAGTGCTGCATTAAATACTTGAAAGTTGAGAGTAGAGCTCATATTGGCAAAACCAGTGATTATGTGAGATGACAGAGCTCTTAATTAACATGTGATAAATATTTTGCAATAGATACATTACAGAGCATCACTATGCACTTTCAACATGTTTTATGTCAGTTAGTAAAACTGGAAAAGATATCCTGATGATCACTGTTAAATTGTTGCTGTTTTGTTTTGTTTTTCTCTGCTTAACACACTTCTAATTGAAGCAGTATTTGTGAACAACTCAGATCATTGCCAGGATTCACTTTCACCCACCAACACTGGTTTTACTGCTCAGCTGTCACATTCCCTGCATTCACACATTGGTTGACATTTAAAGCACTCTAGGACTTACGGGGTAGACTGAGACAAGAGACTCCATTCAATTTCTGTCTTGACTTCCATTATTTTTCCTCTGCAGTATGGATAAGAATTTAACCTTGGAGCTCAAGTTTGGAGAAACTTGTTTGAATTTACAAATTTATCATGGTTGTGAGTCTACCATTTTGAACAAAGTAATAACTATTTGATTGTTTAACTTGACTTGGACAGTAGTAATATCAAAAGGTTCCATCCTTTGAGCCTTTTGCTCTGTCCCAGACACTGTTAATTAGTGTTATTAATTATTAATTATTACTGTTTGTAATAATAAAGCACAGAAAAGACCTAAATAGAAGTATATTTAAAAAACCTTGACTATAAGATAATTGCTGAAAATGTTAAAGAAGACATCTATAGCATAAAGTAGTAATTTACAAAAACAGTGCTATTAAGGATCTGAAGGGTACCAAAACAACTGAAGGTGGAATAGGGAAGGAAGGAAAAGAAATGTCCGTAAATATAAGTTAATTGCTATTTTTTTTTAAAGTATTTGGATGCGGTCACCGAAGAGAAATACAAAGAGGAATAAACAGGAGAATCTGTTCAATGATATGACAGAAACAAGACCAGGTAGATCTTCTTGCACATTTAAGTGATGTAAACTCTTGTACTAAGAAACAAATTTTCAGTTCCCTTCGAAATTGTGACTGATCATATGCTTCCAGAAAAGAAAATTTAAGAGGATTGGCCACAACATGCCAGGCAGCTGGAGACAGCAGGGGGCATAAAGACAGTACCAAAATTGAATTCAGTGTTCATGTGAGTCAAAAATCATTCCTTAGTAATCAGTATAAGTCACAAAGGAAAGCAACAATGACCGAGAAATGTAATAAAAAAATACATTTTTTGGTAATTTTTAAGACACTTCTGATATACCCTGGAGAATGAGTATAGAAGGACCAAATACCATAATTCTTGTTTGATCTCAGAGACATGCTTTGTCCGGCAAACAGATTACTCTGTTCAGAAGTTCTTCAAGTCCTGAGGTAGGCCACAAGGAGAACCTCATTCCGTTTTGAAATATTTAAGTACTTCAAATTGGGCCTTCCTGGTGGCACAAGGGGTTGAGCACCACCCTGTGGGACTTCCACAGCCACTGCAGCACGAGTTTGATCCCCTGCCAGGGAGGGGACCCACATGGCGCAGCAGACTCTCCTGCCTCACCTGCTGCTCCCCTCAGCAGTGTGTTTCAGTTGATCTGCCTGTTCTGTTTCGCACTCTGTCTCTGGTGAATCCTCTCACCACCCCCATGCCTCTGGCCAGTACCCCAGCTCTTGTGTGCATAAATAAAATAAATACTTCAAATTACATTTTAATGACCACAGCCCAATAAAATTAAAAATGAGTAACAGTAACCAAAGAAAGACCTCCTACAAAAATTTTAAAGTAATCTGATCATTAAAATAAAAATGAAGTTTCAGATATTCAACAAACAACAATGAAGCTATCAGAATCCATGAAATATGGCCACAACTGAGCTCAGGAAAATCTGTAGCTGTAAAAGCTTTTCTAAGGAAAAAAAATAAATAAACATTGGCTCAAGCAACTCAGGAAAGAATAACATGAGTCGTATTTTGGCTAGGTTAGAATATACACTGAATTTTCCAGGAATGCACTGCCATATAAATCAAAGGAAGACTGTACTTCATTTTCTTCAGAACTTTACCAAGATTTTTCACCATTTTGCAGCATCAGGTCACTAAAGGCAATGCCGCTCATGGCACCTGAGTCCCCAGCGTGACACTGGTGCGCACATGGGCAGTGAGTGCGTGTGCTTGGTTGTAACTCACTGCAGGGAAGTACTGCTGGGGCATCTACACATCAGGGTGTGAATAATTCTCAGTTGCTCTCTCCAGTTTTTCCCTTATGATGGGGTTTCTTTTTTAATTACGCAGCTTACACATCTATAGATTACACATCAGAATAGCAGAAGGGAGAGCACAGAATTTCTCTCCTAGAAAAGGGTCACGATAATTATTGCCACTTTAGATGCACGTCCGTTCAGATGTTCCTTTGAGTTTCACTGTTCATCCTGTTGTAATCTGCTGTGATATGATTAACATGCAGCTGAGCATACATCAGTGTCCTTGGAGATACTCCGGCTGTGAACAGATTACTGGAGAAGAAAATGTCTTGAGGTTAATATTTTAAAAGTCTGGTAGAACTGAGTAAAATCATAGACATTACTATAGACCTAAGTACTGAAATACCAAGCTGTTAGTCTCTTCCAGAACATAATTTTAAAAGGGTAAAAAATGAAACTGCTGTGGCATGAGTATAGACTAATTTGGTCCTTCCTGGGGCCCGAAGGCCTATACCACCGCAGAAGTCAACCTGCAGCTCATGTGGCTGTCTGCCACGCAGAAGAGAAAGTGTAACAGAGTGCCAGGGCTAACACAAATGCCACCGGGACGGGTCAAATGCGGTACCTAAATACTGTGTACTGCAGGTTCAGGTGGGGATTCCGTGAAGGAACATCTAAACCCAAGAGGGCACTGTTACAGATTTCAAAACAGTCACACAATGAATGTCTGGGTTTTTGTCTGTCTGTTTTTGTTTTTTTTTTAAGGTAGCAATCAAGAAGAGGGAAGAACAGAGTTTCTAACTTGAGTGCTTGGGCAGATGGTGGTGTTGCCCTTTGAACCAGAATATACAGCAGGAAGATCTGATGGGGTGGCGGTTATTCAGGGAAAGGCTGTAAAAGGAGGAGAACAGTATGCTGAGGACTGAATCCAGGTACAAAAAATGCAGTAAGTAAAAGAGACATGTGAAGAGAATTAAGAGACTCATCATAGAAACCAAGGAAATAGAAGACACCAAGAAGACAGGAATGAACAAAGCTGTCAAATATAATAGAAAATTCAAAAAAGGCAAGGACTGAGCATGTCCACTGGGTTCAGTCTGGGATCGGGGCGGGGGGACGGGGGTGGCCCCGAACTCCAAGTGAAATGTCTTCAGAAAAGCAGTGAAGGGAAAAGTCAAACTAAAGTTCATCGGGAGGTGAGGCAAGGGGAGTAGAACACCTGCGCTGATTATATGCAACATCCGCCCGAGATGGGCAGTCAGGAGGCTGTGCCATCAGTGAGAAAGCCCAGTGTCAAAGGAGGGATATTCTAGAAGGAGGATCGATGTTCACAGAAGGAACGCAGGGTTAGAGGAAAGTGGAGGCAACAATGTGGAAAAGGAGGGACCTGAGAATAAAGTCCTGGGAGACAGGAGAAGAAAGAAGGTCAAGGGCAGGAAGCTGAGGTAGCTTTCCCAAGAAGAATCACCTTCCTGAGAGTGGGAAAAGAGAAGGGATGGTGTTGAGAAGTGCCCCCGTGATATTTATTTTCTTATATCATTAATTTTCAGGTAGCATTTGATTTCTCCTCTCAGGTGTAGTTTTCATGCTTTTCCCACCACCATAGCAATGTGACCCATCGCCAAGGTCCCTTCCACTCTTCCCATCTTGGCCTCTTCCCCTTCTCTGCTGTGTACCTTAGCTCTATGGTCAGCTGGCAAGTTTTGCCATTTGCAGCAACATGGGTGGAGTTGGAAGGGATTATGCTAAGCGAAATAAGTCAGAAGGAAAAAGATAAATATCTATGGTTTCGTTGATAGAGAGAATGTAGAAATTATATAGAGAAACCAGTAAAGGGGTCAGGTAAAAGACAACTTGTGAGTGACCTCAACTTATGATATTCATAGCGCAAGAGGCAAGACTGGTTCTCTGCTAAAAGTGAGTTCTCTTAGTTCAGTGGCTTTTAAAAAATGCTGATCTTCACTGACTGGCAGAGTAGCATTAGCCCTTAGAATTCCTTCAGATTTAAGTGTTAAGATACCCAACCCAAACTGGCTCACTGAAAGGCTAATCCACTTTGGTGTGTGGATGGATATCTGGATAGCCCGGGGCGGCCCTGGCGTGATGTCAGGGCTCCAGCAACAGTATCAGTTCTTTCCTTGAGGCACAAAGTTTGGCCCAACGTGCTGGGCTCTCTTCCATGCACCGGCTTCCTTCTCAGACAAGCTCTCCACTTGGGATTATAAACCAGCTGTACAAGGAACTGACTCCAAGACATCTGGAAGCACGGGAGTCTTCTGGGAGCTTCTAATAAAATCCTGACATTTACTCTAACTGGACAAGTACACGTCCGTTTACACACGCACACACACGCGCACATGCTCGCATCCCTTATCTGGGTTGCGGAGATTAGGGAAAGGGGAAAGGAGTGGTTTCTCATGACAGTAGCACGTGGAATCTATTAAGATACAGCTCTCTTGCCCCACACCAGAATATCTGATTGAGTTGGTCTGGGATGGAGCCTGTGAACTTGGATTTCTAACATGTTCCTAGATAATACTGATGCTGCTGGTTGCAGGACCCCACATTACAAGCCACTGATTGACAGCAGTTGAGGTACAGCTACCTGAGAAGAGAGAGGCTTGCTACAGTCATTGTCTGCTCTCCAGAATCTATTTCTGAATCTCCATTTGGCTTGTCCTTTAAAATGAGCTAGGGAAGCATCTTGTTTTCCAAGCAGAATGAGAGATCTTGCTTAGGCAGCTAGAAATAAGCCAATGAGAAATGCCAGAGCACAAAATTCATTGACAGAGACTCTAAAGAAATGACAGAGGCAACACACACACCACAACACACAAACGCACACATACACACACATCCCTCTCAGGTGAACGACACCAAGTTAACTCCAGATATTGGAATAAATAGAATGTCTTCCATTCTAACTATAATTTTTAATCCATCACTTCCAAATACAAGTATAACTAAGGTCATCTTTAAGTAGGGTCATCTCTAGGCAGTGATGAATGGACTGTCATCCAGCTTTCTAGTCTCATGGCACCTGGAGTCAGGTCCTAGCTGGAGCAATCAGGCAAGAGAAGGTTATAAAAGCAATGCAAATTGGAAAGACGAAGTAAAACGTTTCATTATTTGCAGATGACGTGATAATGTACACGGAAAACCTTATAGACAGACTAAAACACTAGCTGTAATTTAAAAAAAATTCATACTAATTGGCAGGGTATAAAATCAATCCACAAAAATCAGTTGTGTTCATATATGCAAACGTTGAGTTTGAAGAGAAAGACATCCAGGAGACAACCCCATTCACAACTATCTAAGTGAAAACTAAGGAAGTAAAGGAGCCATATGATGAAAACCATGAGACACTTGAAATAAAGACAAGACACAAGGAAATGGGACAATAATCCCTGCTACTGGTTTGGAAGAAAAAACGTCATAATGGCCATCCATACCCCCAAGGTACATAGAGATTCAGTGCAGTCCCTATCAAGGCTGCAGTGGCCTTCTTCAAAGTAATAAAACAAGCATTGCTGAAATTCATACGGAACCACAGAAGACCCCAAGTAGCCAAGGCAATCCTGTCAAAGAAGAAGGTTGAGGTCCGTTTCTGACTAGCTGGGGTTCCCCAGACTTTGGTGGTAGGGAAGAGCGGGGCACTCAGGGGTAACTGTTTCATGCACAAGACCTGAGTTCGATTGTTAGATCTAGTAGTGAGGACAAGTCCGGGCATAGCCTGCAGCTCGATTTTGTTTATTCTCATGGTGAAGATCCAGAACCTTGTGGCTTCCGGATTTACTTGCCCCAGATGGATTGATTTATCTTCCCTCCCTCCCTTGGTTCTTTTTTTCTTTTTACTTATTTAATTGAGGTAACATTGATTCACAACACTGTGAACCAATTTATTTCCCCCTCTTCTTTATTTATACGATATGCTTATTATAATTACATAACTATTATAGAATTACAGACGCCGAGGAACTAGGAGTATAATGGAGGATTTTTTTTTTCAATAAAAGCCAAATAAAGTGCACATGATAAAAAATCAATTGCTTAAAAATTACTCTCAAGCTATAAAAATTGGGGAAAATTATAAATATTGAAAAGGATTTCTCTTTCCTGTGTGTCGCAAGGGTCTTTACATTTTCACTCTACGTTAAAAAAATTAAATTATAGGTGCCTCAATGTGTTATGACTAAGCTTTGTGTGAGAAAGACCCACACTTGACCTCACACTAAAGTGTTAAAGAGGTGAGTTAAAATAAAATGCTTATCCTGTATCTGTGTATTCAACATTTCCTTTTGATTTTAAATTGACCAGCTAATAATCTTACCATTTGGTTAAATGATTTCTACTCTCTGGCTTTGCTAAGAGAAACTTTTCTATGGAACTGGCTTCCCAAGCCTGGCGGCTTTGTACTCTGAAGCCTTTCAAGGCTGGAAAAGTTTAATTCTCCTTCACAAGTTGAGGTGGGTGCCAGGGAAAGCAGGATGGTGGGAATTTCTGATGACAGTGAATATACGTAGATACAAACACACTCACTCTCTACATCCATTTCAGACACCCGAGGTTATACTTTAGCAACAAGAAGAACAGAGGAAATCACTACATTTTTAAGGGAATGGTATTCGCAAAGAAGCCCAAGCCTAGTCAATAAATTCTGGCGATGCTTAAGGTCTAGTGTTGAGCAAAGAGGACTCTGTTCCCCTGCAGGTTGCTTGTAGTTCTGCTGCAGCCATGAAACCAAAAATGATGGAGACAGGCGTGGGAGACGCAACTGGGCTTTAAGTCAAGACGCCTGAAGTTCACCCCGACCCTTCTTTTTAATTTATATGCTCTACCTGGGTTCTTTTACTATTTGGATTTGGTTTTGTTTGTTTTCAAATGGATGCAAAATGCAGCCTTCTGGCTTGCAGGATGGATAGATGAAGTACATAAAAGTGGATTAAAAATAGTCAGATGAAATGCCTATTTTCTGCAGGAGAATTTTGAGAAACGCAAGTTGTTGTTGTTTTCTTTTTCCAGGTATGACATTTCCAGAGATGTTTTAATACCCCATGGATTTCTTCATGCCCTCTCATAGGTTAGTGCCAGCTGGACTTTCACTTAACCTGCCTCTGATTTCGTTAAAAAGCATGCTCTGCCCAAAGGCCAGTGGATGACTTACAGCAGGACACCCAGACTATAGGCCAAATGGGCCCTTTAAAAAATATGAAAGGCCAAAGTGAAATATTACTTTAAGTGATGCAGCAGAGCCGTACTGTCGAGACCCAAGGAGCAGCCGGGGTCAACCTGCTTTCTTGGAGCAGAGCCGTTTCTACAGCAGGAGCGTCCTGTGGACATCTCAGGGTGGTGCAGCGGGCACTTCTTACTGAGAAACTAGGGAGGGAGGGTGGGCATGTGTCTGCCCATGCAGACAATACTTGTGCTGCTCCTGAGCCTGTGTGCTCCGGGGTTCCTTCCTTTCCCCAGCCCTGCTCTGTTGGGTGTTGCAAGAGGGATGAGCCCTGAGGGCTAGTTCCCCAGCGAGGGATGGCCAGAGCAGACACCACTGGGAGGAGGGCGAAAAGTGAGGACGTGTCTCCTCTTTCCAACTGGTCCCTCAATCTGGCACAGCAGGAAAGCCTCTTTGTCCCACCAATGACCTTCTCCCTCTGCCTCCTTTTTCTGGTCCGGGAGTGGCGCTGGCTTCCTGCTGGTGTTAAGATCTGGCTAGTGCACAGTGTGTGTCCTGCTTGCTGTCAGGAATTTCAGCTCTGCCTTCTCCTAGGTAACCAATTTCCTGCGCTTTCCCCCTCTCTTTTATATACACAAGTGATTTCTCTTCCCTGAAAAGACCCTGACTGCTGTATTCTATAATTCAAAGCCTTAGTTAGTACAGAGCTTCAGACCGGTGGGTCCAGTTATGTCATCTTACTATTCTTAATCAGGAGATTCTTCATCTGTTTGTTTCACACTTATTGCTTGTTCATGCTGTAGCTTTTCCTTTGCATTCTCAACATTTCTTCTATTTGTGATTTAAAGTTGCGCTTGGGCATATAAATGGACTTTCTTGTTTTCTAGTTATTACATCTTGGCATAATACTTTCCAAACACCGTTTTATTATGTTCCACACTTAAAAAGCCACCTGGTTATTCTCCCTTTCTAGTCTTTTTGTTAAACTATCTTTAAGCCCCCTCGCGTATTTTTGTAATGTGTAACGCAGACTCTGTTATGACAGAAAAGTTTCAAAAGACTTGTGCAGCTGGGAACTTTTTGATGATTTCATTTTATAAGTCCTTTGGAATGAACGTGGGCATTAAGAAGCACAATGAATACAATATCAATTTAACAAGATTTGAGTGGTCTTATTTTCACGGAGAAGTTAACATTTCTAGACATTTAGATTCCACCAGTGGCTTTCTCTATAATTTAAAAAAAATGGAATTTAGCAGACATATAAAATGGGGAGAAAACAGGAAAGTTGTCATAAATCTTTTTTACTAAAGTGTTTTGTGATTGTTTCAGAAAGAAACAAGATGAGAAAGTCCAGGTGCTATTTGTTAAAAGTATAGGGTTGATGTTTCAGCATCTCAAAGGGATATAATGAAAGAAACTAAAGAACAGAGGTCACATGTCTGATGGTGACTTACCAGAGAAATCAGGTCCATCTGGCTTCTTCCAATAAAGAGGAATACAAGAGGCCAAAGCACTGAAGAGTAGGCAGTGAGGCGTAATTCACCAGGGCCCCTTCTGTGGGGGGCCGCCGTCTGCCCTTGCCCGGCCACAGTGCAGCCCTGGGTGGGCCATGTGAAGGTAACCAGAGAGTGGGCTGCGGAGGTGGGGTCTGCCGGCTTTCTTGGGATTTGCACCACTTGCTGTGGTGGTCACATCAGCCACTGTACCACTAATGCCATCCCCAAAAGAGACCACGTGGGCACATTTCTGGGGCTGGAAAGCTCAGGAAGATCTCTCTCGTTAGTCTGCAATGCTAAGCATCAAGAACCTTCACTGCCGAACTGTGCCTGTGGACCACCAGTTCTTTTCCACAGATATTTTTTCTTATTTAGGTTAGGGACTTTGGTTTAGTAGAGAGCTTGTACTTCACCCTCTGAAAATACTGAAAGATGGTTTAATGGCTTGACTTTTAAAAAAATGATATATTTTGAGAGCTTTCTAGATCAGTCCACATACCTTCTCTCATTCTTTTAAATAATCGCATAATAATCCTTCACATGGATTACTGTACATTGGTGGACACTAGATATTTCCATGTCTTTACTGTTACAAACACTGCTGCTGGAGACTTCCATATTGTGGTGGCAGGAAGGGGCACTGAGCAAGTTCTCGATGATTCTGGCAGACAGGTTAAGGAAGAGTCCTGGAGCCCTCGGTGGCTTTTATGCTTTTATTTACAGAGGCGACCAAGTACATGGCAGGCAGGGGTCGCGGGGGGCCAGGAGGCTGGCAGACTTTCTAGTCCCTGGCGCACCTTCACTTTCTGGGCTCTATGGGCTCTCTAGCCTCTTACCTCTGCTTCTACTGCTGCTGCTTTCATTCTGCTCTTCAGCACTCAGGCTCGCGTGCAGAACCGCAGGTGTCCATCATTACACCAATGGCAGGAGAGCAGAAAAGCCTGATAACTTTTCTCTGACCCTACACGTATACATTTTCCTTTGGTGACCTTTCTTGATTAAATCCATAGAGTAGTTTTCTAGCACTGGGATTTCAAGGTCAAATGATATACATCATTTATATTTTGATAAATATTGCAATATTATCTTCTTGGAAAATCATGCCAGTTTACCCTCATATGAATTGAATGAGGGTGACTCCTGGCAATTGCACAATCCCTTTGTTTTCTGAATACCTTGATGGGGTGGGTTTGGTAAGCAAAAACAGAATTAGAAGTAAGGCACAGTTAGATCTTCCTGGAGAGTTAAAAAAGATTCTGGAGCACTCAGACTGTGGTCTGTACGGGTGTGGTGCTGTGAGGGAGTGGGGAAAGGAACAGAACTACTCACTTGCACTACTGCATAGGAGGGATTCTGGAGAGAGGATGTCAAAGGGGTTTCCAAGTTCTGATGTGGGATGAGCGTCTCTTCTCCCACCATCACAAACTGTCAACAAATTGTGCATTGATCACTAATTATTTGAGTGAATTCTTTTGGGGGTGTTCGACCAAGATGACAAGAGCACAGTAAGCATCTCAATTGCAGTAGTATAACCACACTGTAGAATGTGTGGAGAACCAAGAGAATGGCAAAGAAAAGACCATCATGGTTTGATAATCCTATGACAATGTTAGTGGATTCTTGGTACCCACCTGTCTATGCAGTGTTCACATAGCTATAATCATAGCATATAGACAATTTGGCATCCTGTTTTGTAAACTCGATATTACTGTATACATGTTTATTTACAAACAATATTTCAAGATGAAGAAACAAGCCTTTTACATACATATTTTCTGCTTTTATTGGCAATTTTTATTGTACTTGGAAATAATATGGAGTTATATGTAGTGAATATTTGGGATGCTATTCTCAAGGCATAAAGTTCAGTGCACATATATACACAGATGTGTTCAGAGACCAAAGTATGACAATAAATAAGTTGCTCAAGGTTGCTGATGTCACATTTTAGTTCTCAATATAAAATGTGGTACTACATGAAACATCTATTCCAACTTTTCAAATTAAAGGACTTTTTTGGTATTTTGTTTCTTGGTCAGGATGAACAATTTTTATAGTCAGTTGATGGTTAAAAATTCAATCTGGCTATACATGTCAATTTGACATTCTCTTCTCAAGGTGGTGTTCTCCTGAAATGTAGTTTTATTTATTGAATTTCATGCCTTAGGAAACTTTGTACTGAATTATGTACTGATTTAAGCTAATGAAATACTTTTGCAAAATATATTTGCAAAGGTGATTAGAAAATGACTAGATACTTTGCTTATGTGCTGCTAGGTCATGCACGCATGTGTTAAATATTTGGATTGTAAATAGTCACAGAAGTTTCTTCTAATAAATATCTAGCATAGAGAAGAAAACTATAATTGTCTTCATAACAATATAAATAATAGTAAATGGGTATTTTGCATACAATTTTTATGTCATACATTTACTATGATGAAATTTAGGGTCAGCTATCAGCTATAGAACTATTTAGTTTTACTAACGTTAGGATGTATTTATAGGACTCTTTGGGGAGGCTTAAAGGTTCATCTAGGTGTATTCTACAAGGTTAGACCCTCATGCACTTGCAGTGTTTGGTAGTGTCTCTCTGGTCCTTTAGTGTTCTGGATAAACCCTGGCGCAAAAGTGTAACTCACTGAATTCTGCCTACCCAGCTTCTCTTTGATTTTGTTGTGCTGCTATAAGTCCAGGAACCCAATTGCCTATTTTTGATTTAACCTGATTCCTATACAAGTATTTCTAAATTATCATTCTGCTTGCTGAGCTGGCTTTCTTTGGTATCTTTTTGCTCTTGATGACACTCTGTCCCCTGGAACCAGAGAACTGTAGAGTTTGCCAGATCAAAAGGCTACTTAACTTTGCTAGAATAAGGTTTCAAATTGCCTTATTCTTACACTTTAATAAGAAGAACTAGCATCTTTCTGCCAACTAAATACGGTTTTACATTATTGATCAAGTTCAGGATTTATAGTACTTGCCAGTCAGTAGTTTATCTTGAGAAAGTCATTTATGTATAGTTATTTATCATATATAGTTATTTACCTGTTCTCTCAGGTCATTTATGGGATGATTTGTGAACAGCAATTCAAGTGTCATCTCCCTGTACTCCCCTATCTTATTTTATTCATTTAGACTGATTATATGGACTGGAGTTTTTAAACTATACTTTAAAATTTATAACCTTAAGTTACATGCTCTTAAAATATTAAATAAGAATACATGATATTTAAATGCCAAGCAATATTGAAACTAGTTCAATCACATATTTAATGAAGTACAAAGTTGGTCAAGAATTTATTGTCATCTTTTTAACTTTTGGATCCATACTGAGTCAGATGAATTTTTATTAATAAGTGGATTGGGAACATTCTGAACAATATTAATTTCTAAATCCTGCACATTCTTAACTATTTGAGGCTTAACTAATTTTATTTATTAAAATATAGATTTGATTTTGGCACCTCCCTGGTGGCGCAAGGGGTTAAGCACCACACTGTGAAGTGTCTGCAGTCACTGCAGCTCAAGTTCGATTCCCGGCCAGGGAGGTGACCACATGGTGCAGCAGCCCTCTCCTGCCTCATCCACGGCTCCCTTTAGCAGTGTATTTTGGTCAGTCAGCCTGTTCTGTTCCCCATTCTGTCTCTGGTGAATTCTTTCACCCCTCCACCCCCTGCAACTCTGACCTGTACACCAGTTCTTCTATGCATAAATAAATAAATCTTTAAAAAAATATATAGATTTGTTTTTATGATGTTTTTCAGATTTCTCCTCTGAATGCTTATCTACCTTAAGTTTGTGAAACTCTGAATGTTCCTGGCTCAAATGCAATGGAATGTTAAGAGATGAAAGCAATTTAAAAAATCTTCAATTGTGATATCATTTAATATGATATACATATTCTACCACTAATGAAAGCAGTGGAAATTTTTTAAAAATTATTTTTTCAGTTTACTTCAATAAGCAAAATCAATTCCTCTCACATTATAGGACCTATACAAATTATCAATAGCTATAATCAATATTTTATAGTTGCTACAAAATAGCTTCTCTTATAATTTTACCCACAAGTTCATAGTCCAAAAGCACTGACTGTGGAATTTAAGAATTTTTTAAATAAGAAAAGAGATTTAAGTGGTCATTTGAAATAACAGACATATCCCAAAATAGTAAAATATAAATTAGTAAAACTTCAAATTCCAACATTCCTTTATCTCCCTCCACCAATAGTTGTTAAACGTATATGTAACTGCTCCAGATAAATGATAAGGCTGGAACTGTCTGATGGGAATGCTTACATTACTTGAAATTAAAGCTAAAATCAAAGTCCTTGAAAATAAGGATTTTCTAATAAAGATGCAAAATCTGACTATTAATAGCACTCTATGACTATTAATGAATGAATTTCCAACACTTTTATAAAACACTGAAGAAGCAGTTAGATGGAAATTTCTCAACAATAAAATATATAGTTACTATTTATAATGTTAGACTATTTTCCTCAAGTAGAATACTCACCTTTCAAGAAATACTCTCACTTTAGGTAAGAAACAGGATATGAAAAAATATATAGATTCTGTTTTAAAATAGTTACAAAGAGCACTATAACACTCCTGTTATAAAACATGTGTGAATAGCAAGAACTGATGGGGGAATTGTCACAGTATATACTGTTTAGCACAATTATACAATGCAAATCTTTGCATATTTAAATATTTTCCAATTTAAACATAAATTATGAAATATATCTTAATTCCTAGTTATTCTAGGCCATATTTATATTTAAAAAGTTATTCCTACATTATGTTTATAGGAAACACATTAAAATTCATTAAAGTATATATATATACAAATTAGTAAGAAAAAAGCCCAGAAAAAATTATAAAAATGGGTAAAGTAACAGCAATCACAAAAAACAAAGTAATGACCAATAGAAGTAAGCAAATATGTTCAGCCTCATTAGCTTTAACAAATTAAAATAATAAAACCCCTCATGAGACCAGAAAAATGTAAAGATTGATAACATTTAGTAGTGTCAAGAGCATGAACATATAATGAGGGCTAAAATTCATAGAATGTTTTTGGCAAAACATGTGTGGTATGTTTTAAAAATTTAGAGTGTAGTTTCTTTTTGTGAGAGTCACACTTTCAGGAATGAAAGATAGTTATATTTCATATATAAAGCAAACATATGTATATATCTATTAGCAATTACTATAGAAACATAAAATTGTATGTACAAAGATGTACATTTTCCTGATATCTGTTTAAAAGTCAACAGCTGGGGACTGAATTAAAATATATTTTTATACATTATAGTCACTAAAATTAATGAGCAAATGAATTTAGTTGGTATCAGAGGCATTGCATGATATATTATTAAATGAAAAATTATAGACCAAATATACACAATGATAGCAATAGTTAAAGTAGTTCTAGATATGTAGAAGCACAGAAATACAGCAGAAGGAAACTACAATTCCCTCTGGTAGCTCCTCTACCAAGGTCTCAAAAAATTCCTTAAAAAATTAATTTCCAAGGGAATAACTCATAGCTAAAATTACTCAAACTACAGAGAAACAAGTTACCATATATGAGATGCAACAAGAGAAATCATAAATAAATCCAAAAAGACAAAAAGGTCCAGAAGTCTTCAGATATTATTATAATTCAACAAAGACTGTGAAATGATTATGTTGAACATGCGTAGATAAAGTGAAAGAAAACTCTGGAAATATGTATCAAGAACAATAAATGTAATTACCAAAATTGAGCAAGGACCAAATGAAGCACAAAGGAGGGGCCTCCCTGGTGGCACAAGGGGTTGAGCACCGCACTACGAAGCATTCACAGCACAGCAGCACAAGTTTGATCCCCGGCCAGGGAGGGGACCCACCTGGCACAGCAGACCTCCCCCGCCTTGCCCCCTGCTCCCCTCAGCAGTGCCCTTCAGTCAATCTGCCTGTTCTGCTCCCCGCTCTATCTCCAGTGACTCCTCTCACCCCCCACACCTCTGGCCTGTACCCTAGTTCTTGTATGCATAAATAAATAATTATTTTTTAAAAAACAAAAACAAATAAAGCATAAAGGAAAATACAGTAACCGAAATGTCTAGATCTGAAAGACAAAGAGGTGGGAAGAAATAAAAAAATGTTGCACAGAAAAAGTTAAGAAAAATGGTGTATAGGATGGAAATGTGACCTATGATAGTTCTAGAAAGAAGACAAAAGGGAGCAGAGGTAATAAGTGCTTTCCCTGCCCTGTTGGCTGCAGGGGGTCATGAAGATGGAGACACACCAGACCTTGGCACAAGCCTGGCGCAAAGGGGAAGGAGCCTGGGACCCTCAGGACTTGGAGAGCCCCCTCCAGGGCTCAGTGACTCAGTCCTGATACTGCTGTAGTGATTTCTGTCTTCCACAAAGCACTGTCGAGAATCTGTTTCAAACACCAGAACCTAACCTAACCCAGAGTGAGTTTACAGAAGCTAAGAAGTGGACGTTTTTGAGAAGGCAGGAGAAAAATATCATCAAGGCTTTTCTAATCCCAAAATGCTCCTCTGATCCTATTATAACACTTACGTAATCAATATGACAAGAAGAAAGAGTTCCCTCAAATGACGACTGGCGATACAGTACTTATGGTTTATTGATCTATGCTTCTGCCTTTTACTTTCAGTTAATTTTCCAGTTAGGAAGGAAATAGATTAATACGGTTCATTTAGATACTCCTTCCCCTCTTTTTTTCTACCTCAGTTACTTAACATCCATGGAAATTGCCAAGTGCTCCATTTGTGCCTAATATCCCCTATAAAAAGTGTAATTGATTAAATGGAGTATCGCTCAAAAATACACACATTCTCGTGTCTGTTCTGTAATATCTAATTACAATCTCTGTGGTCTCAGGAGACTAGTTTTATTTCTGCCACTGTTGTTTTTCAATTCAGTGACAAGATCCAGAGAAGACTTGCTCAGTTGCAAGCCCTTGCCAGGTAATATTATAGGGATGATAAAATTAATAATATTAATTAATTAAAAGAAAGTCACAGGAAAATCTCAATATGGAAAACCAAAGTTAGTGACCTCACTGAATGCTCTTCCTGACCCCAACTTTAAAAAGCTAATAGGTTCTGGCCCATTTTGATTGGTATAAATCCATACTGGAGTGTATTAAAGGAAGTGACCTAAGACCTCAGAAGGAATTAGTATGGAGAACTCTATCAATAAATAATTTAATCAAGTGAACAAACTGGGAGCACTTAGGATCTTTCCAGAGGGTATGTGAGTGTACATGGTTTAAATATGTATGGGACACTGCATGGTGATTATATGTAAAGACCCAAGCCTTTGACTACATAGTTCTATCTTGTTGCATAATTATGCTCAAGCATTTGAATATTGTTGTTTTCTACATCAATTTTGGATTCTGTTTTGTATTAAAATTGGGTATTTTGTTGTACTGATTTTAAAAAACTATATGAGTGTAGGACTATGGCTATCTTGGTGGTGGGCGTGGTGTGGTAAAATCATCTGCAAAGGTGGGATCTTGTATTTCTGAATCAAATATAGTGTCATGAACTAATGCTACCTTAATTAAGAAGTTATTTAAAAAAACAAATTCATGTATATGAAAATGTCCCTAACCACAAACAAAGCATCATCCTGGTTTTTTCATCCTATCTCCCATGTTACAGATTTTGAGACCTGTTCCACCAGTGAAACAGATAAATTATCTTACCATGAAACTCCTGTATACTTACAAATTTCATGAATGATAAGACTTATTTTCACTGTACATAGTTTGTCATCTCATTATTTGAAAAGAATAGTTTTCTTGACTTTCATCTCTATCTCTGTGTTAATATTACAAAGTTGAAGTGCAAAATACTACTAGTCACCCAAAGAATGCTTTTCTTCCCCAAATAAGTAATATCCTCCCTTAGCTGTGTTCTCATTTGGTGGAGACACATGATTTACTAGGCATCTGGAAGTCATTCTTTTAAGATGTCTTCACTATTTCCTTTGGTGTTATTGGGAGACATCACCCGGATATTATTAATCCTCAGTTTGTTTTTCCAAAATATCAAGTCTCACATTAAATCCTTTATTCTCCTTGAGGATTTCTGAGGTAATCAGTTCATGGCTAGACTACACATTTTCTATATCAAATAACTTTCCCTACATTCCAGTGTATTTTGCTCTGAGTTTCTACTTTTAAAATCAGCATAGGGACCAAGGGCTACTTTTGACATAAAATGGGGTTACATACTTTGTACAATATTCTGTATTCTTATTTAGATAAAGGAGAGAACTTAGAATAAAAAAAGAGACTGACTAATTTATTAAAATTTTATTTAAATATTTAGAATAACTGCACAAGAAAAGAAGCAAATCTGACCACCTAATTGTTAATTCTGTCTATTCATCCTCAATGTTCTGGTTAGTGAATGGAGAATACAATAAGGGGATGGAAGCACCAAGAGAATATAGTGGAAATGAAGGCCAAGTTTAGAACACATTTGATAAATGATGAAAAGTAATGAAGAAAGTTGCTTTGATATGTCAAATTATTCCAGTTATTTCTTTACTCTTCTCTAGTGGTGTCAGAGGTCCACACCCTTCCCATGGCTTCATGGAGGCAAATGGTAGCTCTTCACTTTGTGACTAGGGTTTGGCCATCTGACTAGTTTTGGTCAACAAGAGGCAGTGAACATAATGTAATCAGAGGCCTGGTCTGTCATGGAAGTCATTCATCATGATAAAAACATGTCACATTTTGATAACTATTGCCTCTTAGCCTGGTTCTGGAATGAGACACGTGGAGCAAATTCACAGTGGGGAACCAAGCCTAGAAGATATTGAAGCAGAGCTCCTTGACCTAGCCAAGATTAGCCAAACTGGAATCAAAACTGCAATTGATCTATAGATCTGTGAGCGTACATACATGTATACCACTGAAGTTGGGGTGATTGACACAGCATTATTGCAGAGTGGCTAATGGTCACAGGTGCTTCAGCTCTTTTGATGGCCTGTGTTCATCAGGACTTGATCCATTTAAGTCTATTTTATTAACCAGGCCTGGATAATGGAGAACAAATTTCCACAAAGTGGTTGGTCCTTATTCCACAAAGTTGATTTGCTCCTGGTTGTTGGGAAGATGCCCAGTGGATGGATTATGGTGAGAGATGATGGATGCTTTGGAGGTGGGCGTGGTGTGGTACCATACTCTGAAGAGTTGTGAACCTGTACCTCTGAACCATGTATAGTGTTGTAATCTAATATCATCTCAATAAAAAGAAAAAAGCACAATACAATGAAACAAAGAAAAAAATCCATAATTATTTGTGTTTAAACTAATATTCAATTAAGAAAAATCAGTGATAGAAACAACTCTTACTGTTGTCTTGGGTATTGCTCAGTATTTCCATATTTCTAAATGAAATGCTTAACTGTTATTTCTTGATTTTTTCTTTTTTCAGAGATTATTACTGTTTACTCTGAAAGAAGTGAGTATAATTCTGTTACCATCATGTCTACCACAGGTTGCTCTACCCACACTCCCCTCTATTCCTATACCTGTATAATTTGATTGGAAGGACTCTAAAATGTGGGCAACTGTAGATCTTCATTTTTAGGTTGGTCACTGTTAGACCATTTGCCTAAAGATGTAAGTCAGGATATTCCAGTTTGAGGAAGGTGACCAGAAGAGGTGGAGGGGTCCCCAGTGCTCTGTGTGTCCATGTTTAATGCATGCCCTTGGTTTTAGCTGCGGCTGGTGCCCGCAGCTTTATAAACCTCTTCTTGGGGAAAAGGATACTGGGGTCCAGCTACACCGTAAACAAGGCTTTCAAGCTGTCTCTCTGCTTTTAGTCCATGCTGTACCTTCAGAAATGCCTCCAAGATCTGAGTCTGTCCAGGTTCTGTAAATTGCAAATGTTTTGTTTTTATTGGCATTAAAGACTTTAAGTTAATAGGTTTCAGCTTTCTATGCTTTGCTAAGCCATTTCAGCTCTTGTGCTTTCTAGTATCCATATTTTGTTGACATGTTTGGCCTATTTCATCCCCTGTCACTTTAGGGAGTTTCAGGAATGGTGCACAAGGCAGGTATCTGATGGGAAGCTTAGTGATGTAGCCTGTAGGTTTAATTAAAACTATGGACCACTCTTACCATTTTTACAGTTGTTTCTTAAACTGAGGAGAGAATGTATCACTCCGGGTTTATTTTCTCCTTTTTCTTTAGACATACTGAAGCTCATTAAAGCTCATCAAATTTCCTCCAAAATCCAATTTGAGATTCCAGTCATTTTGATTATTTTCTCATTCAAATTTTGTAGTTAATAGGTCAATCAACTGTATCACATAAGATAAATGAGATAAAGCTGCAGAGACAACTTGTACTTTTTCTTCATGAAGTTGCTTCAAGTCAAGTATTTAAGTCAATCCTATGATTTTCTCTTCAATTCAAAATCCTTTTGCTTGATACATTTGAAATAAGCTATTATATTTGATACATAACATATAAATTCAATTGATATATATAATTTAAATATACTCATGTCCTAATTGTATTGTTTCATAGAGTGTTCAAAATCTTTACTACAGTAACATAAACTCACTGTAAGGCAATGTATATTATAGATTTGCTTTGCAGTTTGTAGATATACCTAAGCAATAAGATACTAACACTGTTTCACTACTTCAAGAGATTAGGATTCAAGATACAGTAGACAATTTATTCCAGAATAAGGAAATAGGCCAATATGTAAAACTGTAAAGGCTATTACTGGAAAGTCAATTATCTGACTCATTCATATTGAAATTATAGAAGGGAAATGAGTGTATTTCCATGGAGGAGCTTTTTGGAGAAAATAATGCTGTGTTTTCTTTACTTACCTGCCCTGCAACCTCAATTCAGAAGGAAGAAGAGGGAGTTGCAGGAGATCGCTTAAAGAGGTTAATGTGTCTCCTTGGCCTTGTGCAGTTGGGAGTGGGGCTGGTAGACAAGCCTGGGGTGGGAGACAGGGATAGTGCCTTTGGACAGCAGAGTGGAGGATAGCTTTGTGATGGGGCTGGCCTGCACGTCTGACATCGTGGGCACATCAATGTGTAACTTCTCCCCATAGGCCAGATTTAAGCTGTGGGGGAAATGACAGCTGGTGGTGTTGGTGGAGGTGGGTCAGCGGCTGGAAAGTAAGCAGACAGCAGATGAAACCAGCAGAGAGCCAGTCATAGGTTCATCTACTGCCTTTCTCTTGCAGGTTGTGCCAGGAAAAAGGGCCATGAGTATCGTGCATGGGTTGCTCCCAGACATGGCAGAATGCTGGCAGATCCACACTATGGAGGTCCAGATCCCCTGGCCTTCCCCTACCCCTCCAGACTGGAGCATCCCTGCTGTCAGCTGCGGGGGGATGAATGTTCACACGACAGCTCTCCGTTTGCAGGCTGAGAATCATGCACGCTGCCTGGGATGGCGAACATCCGGGTCTTGCCTGATAAAGGCCTGGTGATGTGGAGACCAAAGGCCCACACCCCTTTGCATCAATAGAGGAAATCCCTTAGGGCTATCCCACTGTGAGTGCTCTCTTGGGGGTAGTTGTCACCACCTGACAGTTCAGCTTCTCTGTCCAATCTTGTCGCTTCTCTCCACTGAGGATATTCCCCAATAAATTCCTCACAAGAAGTTTTTTCATCTTGAAGTCTATTTCTTGGGGAACCTGACCCAAGGTGACTATTAATAGTCTCTGTGCTAATATTCTTGCATCTCCATAGTCTACTCCCACAGCACAAGCAGGATGGCTCCTCAAGCACAGAACTCATGTCATGCCCTGCTTAAAATTCTCCAACAACTTTCATTTGCTTTTGGAATATAATCTGAATGTTTATCATGGCTTAGAAGTCACTCATGTGATCTTTCCCCCTATTCATCTTCTTCTTCCCCTCTTTTCTTGCTGTGTTCTATACCTCTGGCTATCCTTCCTTCTATTCCAGGGATTTTTTTTTAAGATTTTTTATTTATGCATACATACAAGAGCAGGGGTATAGGCCAGAGGTGCAGGAGGTGAGAGGATTCACCAGAGACAGAGTGGGGAGCAGACCAGACAGATGGACTGAAATACACTGCTGAGGGGAGCAGCGGGCGAAGCAGGAGAGGTCTGCTGGGCCATGTGGGTCCCCTTCCTGGCCGGGGATCAAACTCTCAGTGCTGTGCTGCGGATGCTTCACAGTATGGCACTCAACCTGCTGTACCACCAGGAGGCCCTATTCCAGGGATTTTGAATAGAATTTAATGGACTCCATTTTTTTTGGCCAGTATTTGAATTGGATCACCCAGTTCTGCCAATAGAGTGCCTGGCAACCCCACATAAAAATCACTTATCACACACACACATTCATGCCTACATGCATTTATACATACATGCATACCTAGGAGTTTAGACTATAAGGAGAGAAGTCATTTCGTTTCCAGCCCTTGTGCTGAAGACTGAGAAGTCTCTCAGGGCACTGCGTGGCAGAGAAGGGAGGCTAGACTTCATTGATCTGGGACCTGGGGAACTTGGTCTTTAGGACTTCATGCAATTTTCATCAGAACTTCTGCTGAAATCTCCTGAAACATTTCCTTGAGAGGGAATCTTGCCCCATAATAAGACTTAACTCCATTCTCATACAGTCTGAATGACTGTACATTCTTGCAAGTTTTATGACTCTTGCAAGCTCTCTCTGACTCTTCATGATTGAGGTTCTGGGCACTTTAACAGCCCTCTGGTCACCTTCTCCTGTTTATGGCCTGTGAATGGATCTGGGGCTACCTCACATGTGGGGCCTCACTCTAACCTCCATGAATGGGCCCCTAAAATATGATGTCTTTGTTTACAGAATGCTACATGTTGAATTGTTTTCTCCTCCCAAATTCAAATGCCGAAGTCCTAATATCCAGAAAGCAACCTTATAGGAGATAGGGTCTTTACATAGATAATCGAGTTAAGTGAATTAGGCAGGACTTTAATCCAATGTAATTGATACCCTTCAAAAAATGGGAGAGTCACGTATATGGCAGAATGCTGGCAGAGCCAGGCTTGGAGGAAGGTCAGGTGCATCTACATAAGTACTGCAGTCTGGAATAGATCTTCCTCATAGCTCTCAGGAGGAAACCAGTCTGCTAACACCTTGATTTTGGACTTTAAGCCTCCAGAACAGTAAGTTTCAATTGTTTAAGCTGCCCACTCTATGGTACCTTGTAACAGTAGCCCTAGCAGGCCACAGATCTTCCTCGACTTACTTCCTGATGGTTAGTTGACACTCTCATAAGTCAAAAAATGCACTTAATTACAATTAACCAATGGAACATCATAGCTTTACTGAATACCTTAAATGTACTCAAAGCATAAACGTGAGACTACAACTGGGCATAATCATCTAATACAAAGTGTATTTTACAATAAAGTGATGACTATCTCATAACTTATTGAATGGTGTACTGAAAGTGAAAACTAGAAAGTCCTAATTCACAATTCAGAGTGTGGTTTCTACTGGGTGTGTACTGCTTTCACACCATTGTAAAATCAAATGACCATAAGTCAAACCTTGTAAGCTGCAAACTGTAGTTCAAGTTAGTGCTTCAAGATGGCAAAGAAAAACTGGAGGAAGTCTACTGGTAAATCTACATGATTTTAATATCATGATGTGCTTTTACTTTAGAAAATCTCAGGTTTAGTAAATTAAAATATTTCTATCAGATTAAGGAATCATGGGTTGTGGCCCTTGGTATGAATTTAGCAAATAGAAAAAAACATGCTGCCTGCCTTTTTTTCAGTCTTGCAAACCAAAGTCTATTGTTTCAAACTTTTTCGATTTCAGGCCATTTTCTATGTTGAGCCAGTAATACTCTCATATCATAGAACTGATTAAAACATGCAAGTGAGGCAGATTACACCAAGATTTCCAGCTTGCAGGACTGCTTCGGAAACCCCGAAGGTTGGATTCCAACTTGTGATCTAGCATGGACTCCATGGCACAATTATGTGGTGTCCCCGATTGTAATTACTTCACTTTATATATCTAATGGCACATAATATTCCTTTCTGGTGTGTTGCAATTCTAGGCTTCTCTGGACGTGAAGCCTCCTTTAAGGTAAAAGTCTTCCACTCCTACCAACTTTCACACCCTTGAAAAGGGAAGTAAAACCCCCCAAACCTCCCCATCTTGGTTCTCTCTGTATCTGCAGAAGGGTCCGTTTTGCAACTGGGACAGTAAAATATCCTGATAATCACATTTCAGCATTGTTACATATCTGTCTCCTTGGTTCTAGAGAAAGTTCTAGTTCCTAAAATTCTCCCGCCCTAATTATCCAATGCTGGTCCTTCATACTTAAGTACTCTGTCCCAGGATAGCCTATGTTCCCCTCTCCCCTCCCCCACTATTTTCTTTTTCCCCCCTCAGGCCGGGCAGGTTTTTCAGAGTTGGAGCTTTTGTTGCTGGTGTCTGCTGGTGAGAAGAGGCTATCTTCATCGACAAAAGTAAAAGGCATTTAAAAAATGAGGACATACTCTCATTTCATTCACTCCAGTTCTCTGAAGGAGACTACCAAAGAGCAGTTTGTGCTTTTTCAGTGATTATCAGGCTGTTCTAAATATTTGCTTTCTGGAGAGAAAAATATAAGCCCCAGATATCCTTTGAGAGGTTCCACACTCCCTTAGAGCTCGGTGATGATGGAAGGTGGGTAAAACCCTCATGGAACACAACAGAACACCTACGTGGAAGTGTGTGGAGAAGCACTACGGCGTTCCTAAAGAGCATTTCCTATTTGCTTTCTGTTACGTGAAGTTGCTGCTAAAGCCCCTAATTGTTCGGGGCCTTCACTACGGCGAACATTTCCACCTGCTGGAGCGCTCTGGAACGCGTCCTGAGGGAAGGAGGTTGAGTGACGGACGCCGCGCTCGGGGAGGGGACCGTGCGGGACGCGGTGGGTGGCAGAGGGTCGCAACCCGAGTGAGCAGAGCGGGGGGAGGGGGGTGCCCCAGGGCGCGGCCGCGGGCGGGCTGGGCAGGCTCAGGGCGTAGGTTCAGGGCCGCGGCGGGAAGGCGGCCGGAGCGCCCCTTTGCATAGTGCAACGCTCCGCGCTCAGCGCGCCGCGGGCCGGGCCCGGCGTGTTTACCTCGCGTCCTAGCAACCGGGGGGCGCAGAGCGCGGCGACTCCGAGCGCGACTGCGGGCGCGGAGCTGGGCGTGCGGGTGAGTGTGGCCCTGCGGCGCGGGGCGACGTCGGGGTGCGGCGGGGGCTCCCCGCTCCTGGCGGCCGGAAACTGCTGCAGCTTCTGCACCTCTCAGCGTCTCCCCTTTCGCCCCCCTGACTCGAGACTTGTCTCCAATCCTGTCGCTCCTCCTTCCAGCACCCTCCTCTCGTCCACCCGGACCCTAACTGCCCCGGGAGCCCGCGCTCACCAACTCGCGCTCTACCCCGTTGGGCCCACGCTGTACTTCTCCGGACTCCTCCTCCCTCTCCCCTTTCGCCTTTCTCCTCTGCCCTAGCTGCTTGGCCTCTCCTCTCTGTGGCCTTCACAGCCTGCCTCTTCTTGCCTCTGACCCCCTGCTCCCTCATTCCTGCAAATTTATCCCAACTCCAAGGCCTTACTCTCCGGTGGCGGGTCTGGTTGGTACCTTTGTCTTGTCTTCCACGGAGTCTGAGTTCCCTTTGACTCTGGGCCCTCTTCTTGTCAGTTCTGCACTGTTCATCTTTCTGTAGGTCTCACTGAATAAGCTGCCGGTTCTCAGGATGCCGGCGGTGGTTAGCACTGGCTCGGCAGTGTCACCAGCTAAGTTGGTAGATCCCAGCGTGGTTGCTCCAGTGTTATAAAAAATTGGTCTTGCTTCTGTTCAAGTGTTGAAGAATTATTCACGAATGGGTTTCGTTTTATTGATGATACTGGAAAGTTGAACTGACCCTTTAAAAAATGCTACTGGATGTTTGATCAGTGGAGTGGAATCCACAGTGATTCTCAGCCGGGAAAGTGAATGCGAGAACGTTATTATCATTTGAATCCTTAAACTTCTTTAAAATCTTCCTCTCACTCAAAGATACCGATTTGGAATCACATAAATGCATTGTAACCATGGCTTTTGGGCCAAAGAACCTAATGGATTGGCTTTGGGTAGAAATTGGGGAGCAGCCTATCCTGATAAAGTGTTACGTTCCTTATTTTTTTCTCTGGTTTGTACTGACCAGAGTTGAAGACACGGGACATAGTGGAGAGACTGCTGTAGCTTTAGTTATCTTGGCTAATTAAGGAACTGTCAGGAAATCCTCATGTAAGGAAAAACAAACACTAGACTATACTCTGTTTCTTTTGAAAACTCACTCAGTTAAACCTGCAAAGCCATTTTCTCTTTTGGGATTTTATTCCACCTTCCCCACCCCCTGATAATGTACTTGCCTTCTGAGGACTTCTTAGGCCTTCTGCTAACAAGTCTTCGTGAATCCAGCCTGTCCTTTACTGTGGCTTATGACTCAGAAAAATAATTTGAATAGATTTGAATCTATGAAACTGTCATGATGGAAAGAGAGCTTTTTGCCTTTCTTAGCTCCTTTTTAAATATCTTCCAGGAAGTTACTATATTCTATAACAACTGTGATAGTCTTTATGTAATTTCTTTAAAACAGTGCAAGAAGTGATGCCCATACCATAGACAAAAACACGTGTTAGGTTTCCATAAAAACAAATACAACTGTCTACTCAAGCCTTTCAGTATAAGATCAAACTATTTGCATTTGTCTGTGATTTGTTCATATTCTCATAATACTGGGGAACTCAAGAGTGTCACACATGAACATCAGTGTGTGCTTATGTGTTTGGAATCTTGAAATAGAAAACACTAGAATTCTAAAACAACTGCACAGAACAAATTTGTACACTATGTACATTTTATTTTACTGTCTGTATGTGCATGTGCATACGCATACCAGTTCTTCTCACTCCTGTCTGATCCTCTATTTTGTGATGCCTGCTTTACTATCCTAAAATAAATCACGGATAATTTTATATATGTGAATAGTCGTATATGCTAATAGTGCTCTGGCTACAAAGTAAAGGAAAATTAAAAGGAAAAAAATTTAAGAAAGCATCGGCAGTCAATGCCCAGGCACCACCACACTGGGAGATAGAACGAAGTAGTCATACACTTACACAGAATCCTCTGAATGCACTAGCCACATGCAGATGGATACAGCTAGGTCACTGAACTTAAATTGTGCAAATAGCATTGTTGTCAATGCTCTGATTTCCAAAATACTGAGCTCTTGGTAAACTTCCTTATAAAGCTAAGTTTACTTCCTTTAATTTATGTGATGATAGCGATCCTAGAAAATCCTATTAAAACGGTGGAAAAAAATGTGTTGTGATTATTTGTCAAGTAGAAATAGGTTTTAGGTTCAGGCTTTACTTAGCTGAAGTTTTTCACCTAGTAGATGCCTACAGATTACAGAGAAATTCTTTCTTTTAGGTGACTGTTCTGCATATTCAGGGCATTTGGCATTCTTGGTCTTTATAGCTAAGGGCCAGTGATGCCCCCTTGCTATTGTTTTGAAATATCTTTATCATCCTTCTGTACTGTTTCCCAGCAGCCAGTACAGCCTCTTCGAGAATCACAGATCTTAGACTTCCCTGTTCCTGGATTTCAAGATTAAATAAAGTACAGAAAGTAAAACCAAGTTGTTTATCTAGAATCTTGGTACTTCTGAGTTTTTGCAATAGTAATGGGAGGGGAAACTAAATGAAAAAAAAATTATAGCAATTCTAATATTCTGGAAGAGCTTAATGATCAGTTATTATCAGTGAGACCACGTGCTTACAATGAGAAATCAAACAAGTATAGATTATCTGAAAGAAAAAAAAAAGACTTGTTATTGTGGATTAATATTAGAATTTGTTTCCTAACTTGCCTCATTTAACTAATGTTACTGATAATGTTTTCTTTTTTAAAGATTAATAGCTATCTCAACAAAGTGAAATCCTGAAATTTAGAGGAAATGAAAATTTCATTTGAATTTGTTTAAAAGATTAATAATGCTAGACTGTTTTGATAGCCGATTTAGATAAACAAAATGAAAAGATTCTCATTTGTTCTCACATCTCTTTTATTTGCTTTTAAGAAAGTTGTGAATCACATTAAAATATTCTGGGCAGGCCATTGTGAACAGGGAATACAGTGTTTGGATTGTACAGATATTCTCATTAATGGGGTCAATATGTAATATACCAATTTTGGGGAAAAATGATTTTTCACAGTAACATTTCTGATTCTATTTTTTATTAATTCTGAAGACACATGGAAAAAGTCTCATCACTCTCAGAATCATGTCCATTCTTTGTTGCCTTGATGTACATATGACTCTAAGATAAAACCAGGAAAATAGAATTCAGTTAATGGCATAATTGTAAGCAAAAGATGACCCAGCTCCAAGGAGTGTTCTTCACTTAACCTTGACCCCAACAGAGCTGGGGACCAAAGTCCTTGATAACAACCTTCTCTATTCATTTTTCTTCTCGTGAAGATTTCTGTTTCCATTTCTGCCCAGTAATGTGAATTCTCTCATAGGCTCAGGACAATGAGAATGATACAGTTCAGTGCAGGCAGATATCAGAAAATTCCTAAGTACTAGTCAGTGTTTTTGAGAGCTGCTTCAGGGATAGTTAACTATTTTATTGAACTGGAGAGCAAGTAGATAACCAACAAAATGAACCTCTCAGATAAGAAGAATGTGGGTTGGGTAGAATACCTTAAAATCTTGTCTATGAAAAATGTCCAGTGAAAAAGTGGATGCGACTGTCTCTAACTCTTTCTACTCTGATGTAGTGTGGGTGTTAAGCTCAGATCTGAGCATTGACGGATCCCATGGGCGTGGCACTGACCAGGTCAGCGCAGTGGACTGCTGCTGGACGTGGGACTGGAGCCCTGGAAATTACCCCTCTAAATGAAGTGATATTGAAAGAAATTATTATGTTTGTGGAGAGTTTTATCTATAACTATCCCCAGGAGGCAAAATATATTTTTATGGAACCACTGGAATGGAAAACAGACTTGCACCCTTCAGTATTTAAATCAGGTTACGATGTCAGGTAAGCCAGCTACATGCTTCTAGAATTGGTTTTCTTTATAGTACATATTTTTGTTGATTGGGTGTGGGCTTTGGGCAAATCATTTAACCTGTATATATTTCAGAATTTCTCTGAATTCTGAATCTGAGGATTGCAAGATGGAGGCAATCAGGTGAAATCTGAGAATATTTTGTTTGACCAAACACACCATTTATTGAATTTTTAAATGTAAGTGTATTTTGGTGAGGGATGCAGTCTCTGCTGATGACACACCAGTGTCTGCTATTGCTTTGAGTCTGACATTGCTGCTCAACCATATTACCTTCCAGAAGCCAGGAGGCCTTGGTTTTTGGCCCCTGATAAAGATCAAATTCCTTCTGGCATTTAAATATATCAAAACCTAATAGAGGGAAAAGGGTAGATTTTGTTCAATATAAGAGAGATACTTCTCAAATGACAACCTTCTAAATCTGTGCGTTAAAGAAAAAATCCTACCTCTTCTTCAAACAGTGGGTTATATGCTAATATAGATCACGTATTTTTTATGTAATTATTTATTTATATATATTTACATCTGTGAAATAAGCCAGAAAGAAAGAAAACAATATAAGATGGTTTCACTTATAGAAGGAATTCAGAGGAAACAAGTAAAGGATCAGGGGAAAAAATTAATTATGATAAATTAAAAATCAAAATCAACAGACAACTATAAATTAGATCACATATATTTTAAATAAATATATTTATATAATATATAAATTTATTAAAGTATGATTATGTCATAATTGTACATGATAATTATATAATCAATGCAAATAATATATATATTTTTTCCTTAGACTAGTTTTCTATCTATTATGGTTTCTGACCTTTCAGTTGATACTTTTGATGTTGGAAAGGATGAAAAGAATCTGAAGGGAGGACATCTTGCCTGGGTGGCTTGAGGAATAACAGGCACTGATTAAGCTAAGGATTCAGCTAAGACCTTGGTAATCATCGAAAATACCAAATGTTTTTATATCCTGGACCATACATACTCTCTTCTCTACCCTCCAAGCCAAAGGACCTTCAGCATCCTGTAGCGCTTGGTGTTTGCTACCTCAAACAATGTAACAAGTGATAGAAACCAGAGCTGCCCTCAGTGGCCAGAAGAAAGTGTTTTTAACAAAGCCCCTCTACCTTCTTCTGCTCTTTTCTTTCTCAGCTGCTGGCCATTAGCACAGCATAAGTCCTACCTAAAGTGTGGGTTTGGATGACCAAAGTGATCCCAAAGGATCTGAGCTTAGAGTCTCTGGATGTGTTTCTAGCAAATAGAACTATCCTTGGATGTTTTAAAATATTAGGTACGTTCTTATTGGGGATATACAATTTCTCAGGCCTCTTGTTCTAAAACAAAGTCAATTTTACCTATGCTCAAAGTCTGTTCAAAAAAGGTAATCTACTCTCCTGTGTTGCTCTCTGAAGATATTTATGGGAATGTATTTATACTTGTGGCCTCCCTTCTTACTTGATGTGCACCTCCAAATGTACCCTCTGTAGCAGTCAACGAAAGTTTGCTCTGCCTTGGGCATTAGGCTAGTTAGGCTAATTGACATCAAACTGCTCCTTTTGTCATTTTTCCTTTTGTGTCGGTTGTTTTGAAGTGGATATGTAGGCTCAGTGCTTTTTCCCTACTGAAGGATACATCCTTCCCCCTTTAGAATCATTCCCACTGTCCAGCTGTTCCTCTTGTAATAACATTTGTTGCCAGGTCTCCATGTTCATTTTTTTAAAAAAGATTTATTTATTTATGCATACAAGCGCTGGGGTACAGGCCAGAGGTGTAGGGGGGTGAGAGGATTCACCACAGAGAGCGGGGAGCAGAACAGGCAGATCAACAGAAGCACACCGCTGAGGGGAGCAGCGGGCACAGCAGGAGAGGTCTGCTGCACCATGTGGGTGCCCTCCCTGGCCAGCAGCAGGGATCGAACTGGTGCTGCAGTGGCTGCGGTTTGCTTCATAGTGCGTTGCTTAACCCACTTCACCACCAGGGAGGCCCTCCATATTCATTTTCAGGGAGCAAGCTAGCGCCCATTCATTTTTGTAAGCCTGTAATTTACTAAGCTGGCTAGTTCTCCCATCACTCAGCTGAAACCTGAGAATATGTTGTTTGATCAGACTCACTATCTATTGAATTTTTAAATTTAAATTTATTCAAATTTAAAACTATTTTGGTAGACTCTCTGGGCACTGCAATCCCAGTGTTTGCTGTGGATCTGTCTCTCTCCCCTATTTTCAACTGCTTTTGTTTGTAACAGACTGGATGAGATTAATAATAATCCTGAAATACTTCCTAATGAAGCCCTTATCCACCAGAGACTAATGACATCTGAGGACACCACTCAATGGTGACACCATCTGTTCATAGAACTTTGAGATTCTTAGTTGCTTATTTTGACCATCCACATGGACTTACACACCTAAATCCTAAAAATTGGGGAAGTGTATGATTGGATAAGTACTGAGAATTGCGTGAAATTGTCAATATCTCTTTTTTTCTTTCCTTCTCTGGTAGAACTATGACATTTGAATCATGTCTGCTTTAAAACTGCTGCGTTTTAGCTGCAAATCTTGCTTTGTTATATCTTGTTATATCTCAATGATATATATATGTATATGTATATGTATATATATATATATATATGAGTTGAGACAAAATGATGTCTGTAAGTACTCTGCATGTGTGATAAGTGAGAACCCCCAGCAGTGGCCCTCTTCCCCCTAGGATCGCACAACACACTTCATAGTTCATGTCTTCCTGATTCTTTTTTTCTGTTTGTATCATGAAGGACTGAGTGACCTGTCCTTTATGTTAGACCCAACTATTGTAGTTACTAGTATTGTGTTTTGGTAAAATTTCTAAATCATGGTATTAAGATCAGTGGCCATATGTTTTGTTGTTGAGCTTTTCGGTGTTTGTCCCTGGGAATTACTAGTTTCTCAATGATATGCTTCTAGCCTATGCGTCGATCTAGACTTGCATTTACACAGCAATTACTGTGTCTGCACACTAAGCTAACTTGGGGGATTATATACATGAGACTTTTTCCTGCTCTTGCTTTAGAGTATACCTGGGTATTTGTAACTCCCTCAACTCCATTTTAAAATCCTCTTGACCAGTCAGTGGATTTACAGCGCATTTCTTCCTGGCATTCACGGGGTGGGTACAATGATTTTTTCCCCAAGAGCTCTTTATTCAGTGTTGGAAATGGTCGGGCCCAGAAACGGAACTGTCCCTGTCTAGCTGGCATTTTATTTCTTCTCGCTCTGCTGAGTTTCAGGCTTCAACTGGAAGCAGCAATGGGAAACGTACCTGTCCCTGCAGCTCTGCTGCTTCTCTGCAGGAGTTGTGCTTTCTCGAGTCAGACAGCTTGACATCATTGGCATCGGCTCAGCCTATAACTTAGTCCTATCATCATGCACTTAGCCAAGTAGCCGGCCCAGGTAGAGCCTTTGGCAGGACCGCACTCCTTCACGCGGACGAAGGAAAACTTGTTCTTGCTTTGCCAGCTTCTCCTGGCCACCTGAATCCCTGGCTCAAGGTTCTGATTACGCAGACCTGTTTCTGTCCTCTCACCACCTTCTCTCTCTGCCCCCTCCTGCCTTCTGAGGATCCTCTGGGTAACACTGGATCCCTAGATATTCCAGACGAGTCTTCCCATATTTGGATTTGTGACTTAATCCATTTGCCAAGGCCCTTTGGCCAGGGGAGGTAACACAGTCACAGGTTTCTGGAATTAGGATGTAAGCATTTTGTGGGGAGCCTTTATTCTGCCTCTCTCAGCTTCCATCCTCTGGTTTCTGTTCCAGAGAAATGGTGTTAGTAGATAGCTCAAGTCTGGCAGAGCTACTTTTTTCCTGATGAACTGGCAATATTTCATATTTGATTTTCTGCATTACAAATTAAAATACGTTAGCCCAGCTCTTAAGATGTGGGCCGTTTTACCAGGGGAAGTAATAAAAAACTTTGGCAGTTTAATTATTGCTGTAATCACAGAGATCTATAGACATACCACTGCCAGAGAGATATCTTTGTATTTTTGTATGCCAACCTAAAAGAAAATCATTAAATGTATAGAAATGCAAAGCTAAGAGATCTGATAAATTTCTCATCAGAACAAGCCCATTTAGAAAAGCTACTTACTGTCACAAAGTAAGCCAAATTAGGGGGTTTGGCGTGGGGGCAACCAAGCCACAGGGAGCAGCCAATCCACAGGAGATATATATATATATATATATACACATTATATATATCCACATGTACATTATATATATCCACATATACATTATATATATCCATGTATCTATTATATATATCCATATATCCATTATATATATCCATATATCCATTATATATATCCACATATACATTATATATATCCACATATCCATTATCTATATCCACATATCCATTATCTATATCCACATATCCATTATATATATCCACATATACATTATATATATCCATATATACATGTATATTTTCGTTCATAGACACAGAATAGCCAAAAAAGTTTTTTATTTTAAAGACAATGTGCATTTTTTGGATACAATGCACATCACTGCCATTAATTATTGTGTAAAAATCATCTAAATGACAATAAAAATCCTCAAAACATGTAAGTTCTGTGGCACCAGTAATTTTTTTTAAGCTATCAATGCAGTACTGGAAAGACAAAACCAAACCTGTGACTCAGTTCATGTAGGTATTCAGGGAATTGCTCAAAATGGATATATCATGTTAAGGACTGTGGTTGTTAAATAAGTTCGAGATCTAAAAGTCTGAGTGTGGGTGAGAGAGGAAAGTAGAAGAACTTTTAGTAGGAAGTATTTATAATCTTTTAAAAAAAATAATGAGACATGGGAATAATTGGATAAAATGACTTTAACTTCTAACACACAGGTAATTTAAGCTTTCCTCCACCCCCCCCCATTTTTTTAGTGAAACAACAGCCAAATCAGAAGAAGTTGATAAAAATGGACAGCCTTTGCTCTTTCTCTCTGTACCACAAATTAAAATTAGGACCTTTGGGCAGCTGTCACGCTTTTTATATTTTGCCAAAGACAGAAAGCTGAAGGAAGCACAAGCATGTATTGAAGGTAATATTTACACTCCAGGGTGAAAGTGAACTTTCTAGAAATACACTCATGGGGGAATAATTTGTTATGCTATCTTGGAAAAACTCTGTAACCTCAAAAGTCAAAAATCATATGTTCAACTTCATAAAAAAAGTTATTAATTTTCTTGGTTGAATGTTGTTGCCCCTATATCAAATTTCCACCATTAGTGGGAGGCCTGATACTTTTCCATTAATAAGATTCTAGAACCTTCTTAGCTTCTGGAATGACCAGAGGTCTGTAGCCTTTGAGGTCCATGACAGAAGAAAAGAGAATATTACAAGCAACAGCACCAATTTCCCCCATCCCACCTCGCCCCCTCCACACTTGTTGTTATAATGGATGATGGTTTCCTTGAAAGTGATTGTAGCCTGTTCATTCAGCAGAAATAGTCCATAATAACCTTGCTTTTTTTCTTAGGTGTATTTCATTGTGACATCACAGCCTTCTGAGTAGTATATATTTATTCATGGGAAATATATTTCTTCTTCACTAGGGACATAGAATATTCTCATTATTGTCTAATCATACAGGAAAAGAATGTGCTTGATTGCTTGCTATAACTGTGCTCTAAATATTTCTTGTAAGTAGAAATACCTACAACTAAGTAATGAGGTCATACACGTCCTTTGCTTCTCTGGAATAGTTGTTGGTGGGTTCCAGGCATAAGGTGCCTGAGTTCTCACTCCTCTGTCCATTGCAATGAGGTGAGAAGATGGTTTCTTAAAAATTTTTTAAAGATGTGAACTTTTAGGACAGCACTCTCTTTTTATCTTTGCCCATTCCTCCCTGTACATCAAAGATATCTTAAGAAGGGATCAAATTTTGAGAGTAAAGCAGAATACAAGAGGAGGCATAATTATTCATTAAATTCAACTAGATATCTAAACTTAATGTATAAACTATCACATCTAGATTGGCTAAATGTGTATCCTTCTCTTCATTTTGCCCTTTTGGGAGGGTTCTAGGTACAACTCTTAGTTTTAGGTCCAGGTTATATGGCACTTGGCAATTTAAGAGTCAAATGTCTCTTCTTAAAATCCATATAGTGTTTCTTTTCACAAATCTGTATAGATGGCAGCCATATCTGGTTGCTAAGTTGAGATGCTCAGTGAACATCTAAGTCTTCATTTCTTACACTCCTACAATCTTTCCTTGGCCCTCAACTTTTTCTGTTGTTTTCTACTGGTGCAGTCTTAATATCATCACTCTCCTTTATCTTTTTTTTTTAAGATTTATTTATTTATGCATACAAGCACTGGGGTACAGGCCAGAAGTGTGGGGGGGGTGGTGGTGAGAGGATTCACCACAGAGAGCAGGGAGCAGAACAGGCAGATCAACAGAAGTACACTGCTGAGGGGAGCAGCGGGCACAGCAGGAGAGGTCTGCACACCATGTGGGTACCCTCCCTGGCAGGCAGCAGGGATCGAACTCGTGCTGCAGTGGCTGCGGTTTGCTTCTTAGTGCATTGCTTGACCCACTGCGCCACCAGGGAGGCCCTCTCCTTTATCTTAACCTGTTCAGACTTCCTGAATTATTCCCATAGGCATTTCTCTCTCCCTGTCAAAATACATCTATATTTTCATCTTAATTTGAATTCCTCTTTTATAAACAAGTTTTTGCTCCCTTTTCTCTCATTTTTTAAGCATATGTTTTTCTTTACCTTTACCAAAATTTCCCAGCATCTCTAGGTTCAACTTTTATATCTATGTCAGCTTTACTTGAGTTGGCATTTACGTTTTTGGCTATAATTTTAGTACATGTGTAAATACTGGTTAGATTTGCTCTTCAAACTCTAACATCAATAGGAATTGAAAATATATGCAGTTTGAACAGGTGGAAAAGACTGGCAGGAGATCTGTGGACTGAGAAAATTGTGCTATTTTGGAAAGAAAGCATTTGTGAACCCTGACATTGGCGTGCGTGCACAGAGTCCTAATGTGATTCTTCTAAGGAGACCAGCATTTCTCCTCAAATCAATTTTAAATATGTTAATTGAATGGCTTTTCTAAACAATGGCTTAGAGTCATCAAACAAATACACATAATGTGTCTTGGCTTCTATTATGGAGAGGATATGTGTTGGCTAGATCACAATAAAGGAAGAACATCTCAAGGAGCATAAAAAGTTCCTAAACAGAGTGGAATCTGAGAAATAGACACAAATTCTAATCAGGTTGATCAGAGAAAGTTTAATACAAGAGACACTTTTGAGTGGGTTTCAAAGGATTTGTTCATCTTTATGTTTTTTGTAATAGAATACTTTTTATTTCCTTTTTTTTTTTTTTTTTTTGCCAGCTAACAGAGATCCTATAGCAAAAATCCTGGGCTTGGATTATAATGCAGTAAAAGAAGACTCAATAAATTTTCTTGATAAAATTACCAAAGATGATAGTCCTGAAAATATGGTTAAGGTTAAGGTTGCCAGGCTGCTTAAGCAACTGGATCTGCACCTCCTCAATCATTCTCTAAAACACATTTCACTGTGAGTCTTTAAAACAAAAACTCTAAATATTTGTTACAAATGATGCATTCAGAATTTAGAAAAATCACAAAAATAAAGTATGGTAGTTATTATTATTGATTAACATTTTATTGGAACAATTTTTTTAGTTAATTGCATGTCTATTTCTAGTTTTCATATTAAAATTTGCAGTTAACATGTTTAAAACATTTTGAGGTTTCATCTAATTCTGAAGACATCAAGTAGGCATGTTATTTTCAATGTATCCTAAGATTAATAGATAAATTATTAAATTATGATGCAAACATTATGTAGTATTGTAAGATTTAAAACTTGTTCATGTTTTTTTCTGTCTTTTCCAGTATTATAGTATTATCACTAAGAAATGTATATTTAAGTGAGTATAGTCAGTATTGCATTAAACCTGAGTCACTAGTTCCTTGATATTTTGACAGTTTTAAAAGATAATAGCAAGGCTAAATTTAGCTTCATTGTTTATTGTACAATTTTACTATTTTAATTATAAAAAAAATTATATTCTCCCTGAATGTGTCCATGTACTTTCTGAGGACTCTGTCTTAACAGACTTAAAATAAATTTCTGAATGTTTATTTCAGAGAAATACGTTTAAATCCATCAACTGTTAAAAATGACATAAAGATGCTCCAAAGTTGCTCAGGAAAAGGGGAGCAAACAGCCCTGGAATCAATCGAATATACCTCAAGTTTGTATCTTCTCACATTCATTTTATATTTATCTGTAATCACATTCGCAAGCTGCTTTAGTAACCGCTTTAGCATTAAACATTTAACAAAATAAAAACATAAGATTTGATTGATTTTTTTGGAAGCAACTATATTTTACAAAACTTTAGACTAAGGAGCTCCTTTTAATTGATTGATGATTGGTTTCAGATTATGAATTTTCAAACGGATGTCGAGCCCCACCTTGGAGACAGATTCATGGGGACATTTGTTATGTGCTGGTGAAACCACATGATGTTGAACCATTGTGTGTTACTTGTAGCTCAGAAGGAGTATTTTTAAATGGTGTAAGTATTTTTTAAAAAAATAATATTGTCTTTGGTCTTAGCTCAGTGTCTGCAAATGCAAGCCTGTCTCCAGGATTGCGTCCCAGTGACCATAGAAAATTATTCTGTCTGTGGGATTCAGACAGAGCTCTTTGCTCTAATGTTTGCTGGGCAAATCCAAAGCTATCCCAGAACTATCCTCCCCACCCCACCGACACCCCACTCCCCGCTCTAGGTCCTTGAGTCAATCTTCTAAGAAATGACCCATTTTACTACTTAATAAAACGGAAGTCTCTTTAACATCATGAGTTCACTGATTTGTTATGCAATTATTATAGGAAAGAAAATTAAAAAAAAAAAAAGCAACTCCAAGGCAAAGCCCAAGCAGTGACACGACAAGCTGCCAAGCTGAGATCTGAGGAGACAAACGGGAAGAGGATGGGGTAGAGTTTTCCAAATGTGGAGGCATGGAGGAAGTGCCCCTTGAAGGCGGCCCCTGGCGAGGGTACCTTAGGATGGCAGTGGAGAGACCCCCATAGAGCTAGGACCCAGACCTCTGAGGAGTGTCTCTTGCAGACTGGCTGATCCACTCAGGGCTCCGGTGGTGTCTGTGACTATGGACCCAGATTTCTGGACTTTTGACACTGTCCATGAGTCCTGGGGAACTCTGAGAAGCATCTTTCCAGAGAAGAGCCTCAGACCTTGGAAGATGGAGCCCTGCTGGGCTGATGATGGTGTCTCTGAGAGCTTGTGGTGAACCGGTTCTGGTAGTATGGGGAAAAAGCCCTGGAAATTGGAACCAACTGTTGCTACTGGAAGCAACTGCCACTGTCAGGGGTGAAGGGTCACTGCTGTGGTGACTCAGCAGGGACACTAGACAAACAGGAGGGAGCGTGTCTTTTCTGCCTCTTCCAGACATCCTCTCACTCTCTGCTGACTGAAGCCAACTTCACCTGGCAAAGGAAAAACACACAAAACATAGTGTGAACGGTAGGCTTTGAGCCCAGAGATAAATGGCACCTAGCCTTCAGAATATTTGGATTAAAAAATTTAATTTTGGTCTCACCTATTCACTGGACCTAGGTAGGAGCTCAGCTGTCTCTTCTGCAATACCCTGTCCTCGGTAGGTATCACCAAGTGTAAATGTTGGCACTCACCCCTAGAGTTCTACAGGGCAGACCCAGATCCTGAGGGGGCACCAGCCCCCACAGGGACGCATTTTGGAGAGTTAGTGCATCTTGACTTGGGTGGGTGTCTGAATGCTGGTGCCACTTTCTACATGTTTTTCTTAGTAGTCCAACACTTAGTGTATTTCTGCATGGGGGAGAGAGACAGCCTAACTATGATTTTTGCTTTTGGTTTGTTTTGATACTTTAGGGATGTGAAATCTCCAATTAGGAACTAAGATGAGGAAAAGGAATGATTTTCTTTGACCTCATAAAATGGGACAAGGATCCTTTGTTTCTGCTAAAAGATAGTGATCACATACAACTTTGGCATGGGAACATCTAAGTAAACAAATGAAAGGCCAGGAACATGCGGTGGATGCTCTATATGACTGTCTCCCCGCAAGGGAGTGGGCGGGCCTCTGAGTCTGTCTCATCTTCCTACAAGACTGGTGAATAAACTACACATGAACCAGCTTCTGTGCACTGCTCCACCCACTGGAAATCAGAGGGATGGACTGAGGGGTCCTGCCCCCAAGCCCGAAAAGATCTCTTGAGACCTTCTGGTCAAGATTGAAAAGAGGACTTCACAGACAAGAGTGAAGACAGGGAAGGAGTCAATGTTTATTGTGTAGCAAATAAATGAATAATTAAAATGAGGGAAAAAGAGCTCTGGTCTCTCTCTGGGTTGAGAGTCTCCCCGAGTTGTCAAGGGGAATGGGCTTGGGGAAAGTCCATTTATTGTTGTTTGCTGTACGCACCCACTGGCTGCAGCTCAGTGCTTGTGCAGGGTTCCTGAGATCTCTGAAACAAACACCTCACGGAGACTGTGTGTCTGCAGCTGCACTGCAAACCCGGCTGGTCTCAAGATCTGACACCTTCCTCCTGGGGCTGCAATTAGCAGCCAACTTGATAAGCTGTGGAAAGACAGCTCAGACATGGTAAAATAAAAAATGAACCAAGGAAACTTAAGGCAGCAAGTGTTCCGGCCTTAGAGTCATCAGGATTTCAACTTCTTGTTTACCTGTCCATAGTAATAGCAGAATTCTTGCAACATATTTGTTCTTGAGTCCTGTCTTGTCCTTGTCCTGAATCCAGACTAGAAAAGACTAGAAAAATGAGCATGTGTTAAACCTCACATTGGTATAATGTTACAGTATTATATAATGGGTTAAGAGAATAGTGGAGGTAGGAAAGAGAAGGGAAATGAAGGGGGCAAAAAGAGGGACAGGGACAGAGCCTTCTAGAACAAAGAAGATGGTTATGGAAGGATCGTAACTAGCAATAAGCCAAAGCAACAATGCTACACACAGAACAAGAGCAGTGACGAATAGAAATGGGTTTTTCTTGGTGAGATTCTAATCTTGAGACCTTTTATGACTTCATCAGAGCCTTTTTAAGTCATAATATATTTTCATATTAGAGCAATGCAGAAGGGGATAATTCTCATTACTTTCCTGAATAGTGGAATCACGTACAGGTAGGAGGTACTCAGTAAAACCTTGCTGAATGAATGGATGAATGATGGATGAATAATAATATGGGGGAAAGGTTTTATCTGAATATTGCATGATTAACAACTACCACATGGGTCCTTTAAAGAACTGATATATTTGGGCTGTGGTATATTGATTAGAGTTCTGTATTGCTATTACATTATAATAACATCAACTTTTTCTCTCAAAGGGCAAAACAGATGATGATGGGGAAATTGATTATGAGAGAAAAGGCGAAATTTATAAAGACCTTGTTACATTTTTAAAAGACAAATCAGTAAAATTTTCAGAAAATATGTCCAAACAGGTAAGTTTTATACTCTTTTTGATTTTCATAATGTATTACTTGACTACAACTTTCTGCTTCCCGTTTATTTAGGTCTTAATTACTCTCATTAATGTTCTATAGCTTTAAGTTAAGTGACCATATCTTACACATCTCTTGTGAAAATTATCTGTAAGTATAGTTCACATTTGAGGGACATTGTTAATGGTATTTAAAAATTTTTAATTTCTGATATAAAAATATGCTTGATTTTTATATATTGATTTTATAATCTGAAATCTGGCTAAATCATACACTAGTTTTATTTTTGGTATGTATATTTCAGAGGGTTTTTTGTATAATCGTATTGATTGTGAATAAAATTGATTTCCATGCAACTCAGTGGTCCTAGTACAGAATTGAAGTAGTCTCTTGTTCCTTAAGTATGATGTTGTTGGTAGTTTTTTCATTGATGTCATTGATAAAATGAGATTTTCCTCTATGTTGTTAAGAACTTTTATCAGGAATGGACGTTGGATTTTATCTAATGATATATCTGCAGCTATTGTGATAATCATGTGTTTGTTTTTCTTTTCTTCGTTTATTAGCATGCTAAATTGTTTGTTTTTCAAATGATAAACCAACCTTGTATTTCTGTGACAAACCTCATATTTTTATTTTTCAGGATATATTAACCTTTTCATGTGTTTTGGATTTAACTTACTAAAATTTTGTTGAGTTTTATGCTTATTTTCCTAAGGCTATTCATGTGTAGTTTTCTTTAATAGCTTCGTCAGCCCTGGCTATCAGAGTAATAGCTACTGGTCTTAGAGAATGAATTGGGAAGTATTAATGCCTCTTCAATTTTCTAGAAGAGTTTGTGTAGAACTGGTATTTCTGTCTTAAATACTTGGTAGAATTCACTAATGAAGCCATCTCAGCCTAAAGTGTTATTTGTGGCAAAGTTTTTTTTTTTTAAACTATAGAATCAGTGTCTTTAATCACTACAAGGGCTTGTACATTATCTATTTCTTCTCAGGGAGCTTTTGTATATTGTTTTTTAAAGGAGTTAGTCCATTTCATCTTACTTATTAAATGTATTGACAAAAACTTAGTATCCTTTTGTTAATCTTTAGTATCTGTAGTTGTTGCTTTTCCTAACATTGGTGGTTTTGTTTATTTGATTCATCTGTCTAGGGCTTCACCAATTTTCTCAATTAACTTTTGATTTCATTGATTTTTCACTATTGTTTTTCTTGTTTCTGTTTAACTCTTTCTGTTTATTATTTCTTTCCTTCCTTTTTAGATATCATTTAGTCCTTTCTTGATTCTCCCCCTCCCATTTTATTATACATTTAATTTAATATGGTCATATTTGCAATTAAAGGAATTTTGGTTAGCTATGTAAAAAAATAACTGTTTTATGCATATAAAACAAGATGTAATATACTTAAAATACATTAATTGAAAGAATTCACTTACACCTACAACCAGTTATAAAGGAGCTAAAATTTGACATTTGAATAAAGACATTCAGGGTGTTAACAAGTGAACACTCAGTGTGGCCAGGACAGCAGGAAGATGTAAGGCAGCTTTCACTTACTTATTCCCACCACAGTGGCTGACACTCTGGAGGTGCAACTATTTTTTGTCCTATTCATGTCCTACCACCTATTTGGGGTTTATATTACTCTTATTTTACTAGTTCCTTAATGTGACTTGAGTTTCATTTTTTAACACAAGTATCTAGTGCCAGAAATTTCCCTCAGAGAACTTCAACTGCCTACCATACATTTTGATATACTGTAGTTGCATTTTCTATTCAGTTTTGTATCTTTAAAATGCTTTTCTTAAGACTTTCTCTTTGGTCCACAGATCATTTAGAAGTGCACTTAATTTGATATTATTATAAACCTCCTGCTTTCTTTTAACTAATGTTAGCTTATATATCTTTTTTTGCCTTCCTTTTACTTCAAGTTACCTATATCTATATTTGAGGTGTATTTCTTGTGGACGCATATAGTTGAATCATTTTTAAAATTACCCTCAAATTATATTATGGTATTAAATTATATTTAATTGGTATGTTTAAATAATTTATATTTAATTATTGATATGTTAGGTTTTAAATCTGTCAGTTTCATTTCTTTTCTGATCCTTTATCATTCTACTGTTCTCTATTTCTGTTTTTTTTTGTAGAGCCCCTGACTGAATATATATCAGAATTCCATTTTGATTTTATCTATAGTGTTTTGAATGATTCTCTTTGTATAGATTTTTTGTAATATTATCTTGCACACACATACTTTGCCATAAATTTGGCACTTTATTAGTGTCAGTGAACTTTAAAACCCATATTTCCTTCTAATCTATTTACCCTCTTCCATAATTGTCTTTATTTCCTCCACCTACATTGATAGCTATGTGAAACATTGTTATAATTTTTGCTTCAATTATCAAATGTCATTTAGAACACTTAAGAGAATGAAAATATTTACTCATCCTTTTATTCTTTCCATTGCTCTTTTCTTCTTTTCTGATGTTACAATTATCTTTTTTTTTTATCATATCCTTTCTAATAACTTCTTAATTCTTTTTAAGATGGGTGACAGATTCTTTTAGCTCTCTTTCATCTGGGACATTGTGCTTTCCCCTTCATTTTTAAAGAATATTTTTACTGGATATAATATTCTTGGTTGACAATTCTTTACTTTGAGGACTTGAAAAATGTTCCAGTTCTTTTTGACCTCCATGGTTTATTATGAGAAATTTTCTGTTGTGTTTTTCCCTTATAAGTAAAAGCACTGCTGTTAAGAATTTCTTCAGTTTGCTTATTAAGTGTCTTGGCATAGATTTCCTTGGACTTATTCTGTTTATGATTTGCTTAACTTCTTGAATTTATGTCTTTTTCCAAGTTTGGGGAAAAATCAGACATTCTTAGAATACTTTTTTAGTCTGACCCTCTTTGTCCTCTCTAATGCTCTGGTGATATGAATGTTGGAGCTTAAATTATGGTCCCACAGATCTTGAGGCTATGTCATTTTTTTCAACCTATTTTTTTTGTTATTCAAACTGGATGATTTCTATTGCTCTATCTCCAAGCTCAAGGATTCTTTACTCTGTCCTTTCCACCCTATTGCTGAACCTACCCAGTGAGTTTTTATTTTTGTTTGTAAACTTCATTTTATAAATTTCTATTTGACTCTTCTTTATCACATCTATTTATTTACAAAACTTTTTAGTTTTTAATTTATTTCAATATTTTTTTCATACTTGCTCACTGAAACATTTTTGTGATTACTGCTTTACAATCTTGTCAGATTATTCCAACATTTATTTCATTTGGAGTAAAGCATCTATTCATCATTCTTTTTTATTCAAGTTGTGATCTTCCTGATTCTTGGTATGATTAGTGATTTTTTATTATGTCACAGATATTTTTGGCATTCTGTTATGAAATTTTGGATTTTATTTCAATCTTTTTTTTTAGCAATCTTTCTCTTAGATACATCACTGGTAGAATTTTGTTGGGTACTGCAAGGTAGTGTTACCGGGTTGCAGCCGGCAGGAGGAGTGGTCTCTGGCTCCCCTGCAAGTTAGTGTTGCAGTCCTACCTCAGAGACCTTTTATGTAGCAGTGTGCTGCCTG
>JAGFMF010011610.1:2150372-2161377 GCA_019455555.1 Galemys pyrenaicus | reverse complement strand
TGGTTTGTGGCCTTTTGGCCTTTGGGGGCTTTTTTGGGGCCTCTGACCCCTGTCTCGGTCAGAGCGTCCTCCTCCCGTGTCTGTGCCCCCTGTTTCAGTAGGACTAAATTCCTCACTTAGTATCATTGACAAACTGATAGGGGGAAGTTCAGTTTCCCCAATTAGATCTCTTTTTATACTACCTGATTGGGTAAGGGATGTTGTGCCTTATCATATGCTTTCCTTGTGACTTCCACTTAAACCATGGAGATTAGCCTTTTCTGTTTGATGGTGGTGATTTTACTACATCTTTTACTTTTCTTCTCTAGTCTGTTGATGTAGTCATTACACTGATTTCTTAATATTGAACTAATGTTGAAAATCTTGGGATAGATGCCACTTGGTCATGATATTTTACCTTGTTTTACATTGCTGGATGTGATTTGTTAATATTTTACTGAGGATTTTATATCTATATTCATGACAGATATGGATTAGTTATCATTTAGCATTTTAATCTTTTTTGGCTGTGTAAGTAGTTAGTATTCACTACTTTTCTTCTTCCTGGGATCATTTGTATAGAATAAGTATTATTTATTTTATTAAATGTTTGGTAGCATTGGCCACTGAAGCCATCTGTACCTAAAGATTTCTTTGTAAGAAGGTTCTTAAATTGAGGATCTGATTTCTTTTTTTTTTTTTAAAGATTTATTTATTTATGCATACAAGCACTGGGGTACAGGCCAGAGGTGTGGGGGGGGGTGAGAGGATTCACCACAGAGAGCGGGGAGCAGAACAGGCAGATCAACAGAAGTACACTGCTGAGGGGAGCAGCGGGCACAGCAGGAGAGGTCCACTGCGCCATATGGGTCCCCTCCCTGGGCGGCAGCAGGGATCGAACTCATGTTGCAGTGGCTGCGATTTGCTTCATAGTGCGTTGCTTAACCCACTGCGCCACCAGGGAGGCCCGGATCTGATTTCTTTAATAGACATAAAACTTAGGGCATACCTTCTCATTTAGCTTTTGTAATTTGAGTCTTTCAATGGATTTGTACAATTGATCTAACTTATCTAATTTATTGGCATCAAATGCAAACTTCATTATTATCCTTTAGTGTCTGGAGAATCTCTTGTGATGACCCCATCTTTCAAGTATAATACTGATCATTTTTCACTCTTGATTAGTCTGGAAGGAGGTGATGGATGTTATCAATCTTTTGAAATATAACTCTGCTTCATTAATTTTCTGTTGTTTTTATATGCATTGTTAATTATCTTTGCTCATAATTATTTCCCTCCTACTTTCTTAAGGTTAATTTCTTGTCCTTATTTAATTTATTTAATTAGAAGCTTAGATCTTTCTAGAAATCTTTATTTTTTTCTACTATAGTTAAATGTTATACATTTCTTAATAAGTGTCAAACTGTGTCCCAAAGATTTTGATATATTTTTATCAATGTATTTGAGGATTTTCCAGATAGCTTTCATTTACTAGTTTTTAGTTTAATTCTGTCACATGAAGAGGAAGTATTTTTTATGATTTTAGTCACTTTTAATATGTTAATTTTTTTTTTTTTTTTTTTTTTATGGCCCAGAGCATGGTCTGTTTTGGTGAAATTTTCCTGTGCTCTTGAGAAGGCATAATCAGCAGCTATGGGGTAGTGTATCTATATATTTTATCAACTAAATCAAGTTCTTGTCACAGAAATCTCTTTCTATGTTCTTGGTTTTTGTCTGCTCCTTTTATTGATTAATGAGAAAGAAGATTTGAAGTCTCTTAATTGTGGATTTATTTGTTTCTTCTTTGAGTTCTATTTTTACTTCATGTATTCTGAAATTCTGTTGTTTGGTGAATACACTATTAGAATTATATGTTAACTGTTGTTTTGTCATGATACATCTCTCTTTTTGTCTCTGTTAATGTTACATATTTTGAGCTCATTTTGTCTACTTTTAATAGAGCCATCCCTCTTTATTTTTGGATTATTGTTACATGGGATATTTTAATCCGGTTTTCTATTCTTAGTGTATTCATATCATTATAGAGAGTGGTTTCTCTTTCAAACATGAATAGTTGAGATTTCCTTTTTCTTCCAATCTGACACAGTCTCTCTTAATTGATGTTTTAAAATAATTTTCGGTCAATGTAATCATAGAGCTAATTTAAGTTTACTATCTTGCAAGTTCCTTTTTATTCATTCGACTTGTTCTTTGTTCCTTTACACTTTTTTCTGGCCTTTGGAATAAATTTGATTTTTAGAAATGATTATATTTTATTTATGCTATTAGTTCATCAGTTATACCTCCTTTTCAAAAGCTTAATTGCTGCCCTATCCCTTATAGTGTGTGTGTGTATAATTTATATTGTCTGTTTTTAAATGATCGTATGTATTTTTACAAATAGCTTAAGAATCTTACAATAGTATACTTCATATGCCTCTCCTTATTATTTGTGCTTTTGTCGTCATAGATTTTATTTTTAAATGCCATTAACTCCTTAACACATTGCTACTCTTTTGCTTAGATAATTAGCTATATTCTAAAATGATTAAAATCAATACAGGGTTCTTTCTATTTTTAACCTCTTCTTACCAAAGATTTTTATTTTTTTGTGTAGATCCATATTTCCATATGTTTCTTCTAACAGAAGAACTTAACATTGCTTTTAGCACAGGTCTTTTGGTTATGGGTTCTCACAGCTTTTTATTAACTTGTGAAAGTCTCTTTTTATCTTCATTTTTGAAAGATTTTTCATCTTATATAGAATTTTGAATGGTTTTTCCCTTTCAGTGAAGTTAGCAATCCCTTTCTTCTGAATGGCACTGTTTCTATAAGAAGTCTCTTTTAGTTGTTATGTCCTCTGTAATGTGTCATTTATCTTTGGGAGCTTGCAAGACATTCCCTTTATTGTTAGTTTTAGCAATCTGAATATGATGTGCCTCCATTAATAGAGGGTTGGAGTTTCATTTTTTTCTTGTGGCAAGAAGTGAATAGGTCCAGCCCTGCCATTGTGTTTCTGTAATTTGCAGCAAAGAAACATTGCATTCCTGTCACCGTACCTCTAAGAGATGTCTCCATCCTGGTGACCCTCATTCAATTTGTGTCACTAAGCAACATGAGTTAGATGCTCCTTAGACTTCCATTTCTTAATTTATCACCAATGTTAATTTTCAGACAACACTAGATAATTTAGAAGTGATATCATTATAAAATTCTTATATCTTTTTAATAAAGGAGAATAAATTAAGTGACAAAGAACAAAAAGAAAACGACCAACCTACTGAAGCACCAAAGACAGAGGAACTACCTGGATTTCATAAATCTCCTGGTTTGCTAAAGAGTGCACCAGAGAAGAACCAAATTAATTTGGTGAAAAGTCATATGAACAAGAGATTAGAGCCAAGTTTGAAATGGATAGCCACCGTTAATTTAAAAGAGTATGTGGATATTTGCATGATGGGTTTTCCAACACCCCTTTAGTAACCACATTTCCCGAACTTTTCATATAACTGTTTTGTAGTAGAAAAGTACAAAGTAGATATTTATACCTCCCTTCATAAACCAAATTGATTCCTTCCTGCTCTTCTTTATATTACAAAAAAAGAAAATTTCACAATGTTTATGGTTGCATATTTGCTGGGGCTGGGGTAGGGGCAGGAGTCCTAGTGAAGGGACAGGAAGAACACAATTCACTCTCATGTGAGCTTGGGCAGGTAACAGTGAGAATACATGAGGCAGTCACAGAGGAAGTGTAAATGAAGCAGCAGGGATCTGGCTAAGTGCTGGGAGAATTTGGAATGATTGAAATTATGTGATGTTCATTTAGATGAGCCATCTCTATGAACAGAATTTTGAGTGTTTAAATATATACCAGAAGAAGACAACAGTCTTAAAAATATTAATAACCCTAAGTAGAGTGGACCCTGGTTTGAGGAATGTGTGACATCTACAAAGCTAGTTTCATTTAGGAACCCTCTATGAAAAGGTGCCAAAGTGAAGAGTAAGGACTAGTGCTACTTGAGTGCTGAGTCCCTCTGATGCACTTACTGCACTGAAAAAAATTAGCAAACAGGCTTACAAGTTTCAGCCTACTTTTAATGTTCAGTGTTGTGACCTGATTGGGTTCAGAACTGGCCCCTGGCAGGAACAGGTCTCCTCATCTCCAGGGATTCCAAGAACCTTTTCCAATTGTGGATGCACTCCACAGGTATTTAATGAAAACCCACTAAGTGCCAAGGATTCTGCAGGCCCTGCAGCATTGTCATGTGGGGAAAGTAAGAAAATAGGCCATTTTAATCCAGGGCTGTATACACCTGAAGCCACAGAATGAAGGATTTCCACGCCACTGGCAGCCTGTTAAAACCTGTTCCTAAAACAATGAGATTATGGGCAAGAGCTTTCTTCATTATTTAAGACACATGATGTGTTTGGAGGACAAAAGGGACAGCCCAGGCGTCAGAGGATACTGGAATCCATAGGCATTCTCTGCCGTCTCAGGAAAATCCATCCAATGGATGCTTGAAATGCTAGAATGTTTGCATTGCATTTCTAATTTTATTTTCCTGTTGATCAGCAAAAAGTAATTAATAGTTTAATAGTCAATAATTTTTTTTTTTTTTTAGCCACAGAAGTTCAATAAAAGGCAGTAGCCACGATGAAAAGCATGCAGGAAGGACTGAAAGGTCAAAGTCAACTGTGTTATCTGGAAGACCTCAGCTAGTTCGGTATGTTTTTGTTGATATGCCCTGTTCTTTAGTGACTCCCCTTCCATGATGGGACACTTCATACCACTTGATTACATGTCTGTGTCACGTCTATAGTTACCAGGAATATGGTGGAAATGATAATAGTGGCTTTTTTCAAATCTATGTAAAGACATCCTTTCCATGGAGAGTTACTTGAAATACAAGGACTCCTGATATTGGTAAACCCCACAAAAACAACCGTATTTACAGCAAAGAGCAGTTAACTGGTAGGAAAGTTAGACCTTTAACTCATCTGTTGTCTCTGAACAGTCATGTCATGGCAAAGCCAAGTCACATTTCTGGACTCACTCTTCTGACCACCTGTGGACTGCATCTGTAAAGGGACACAAGTTGTTCCTAACCGAAATAGCCCCAACAGAGTGCTAACAAACTTATTCAACTTTCAGTTTGACAACAAAAATGACATCTTTGGAGAAAGGTCCACTGCCTTTATCAAAAAGGTCTAGAGTGCCGGTGATAAGAAATGGCAGAAATTTCACATTACTCTCTGCTCTCTTGGCAACAACAAACTGTAGGACGAATGACTACGTGTATGGATTTTGGGGGGTCCAATTTAATAAGCTATTTTATTGGACTATTTTTCACTTTTTACTCTGAAGGAATTATAGATTCACAGAAAGTTACAGCAACAGTAGAGAGAAGGTTCATCTACCCACCACCAAACCTTCCCTGATGGTGGCATCTTGCAGTTATAGCCCAATATCAGCACTAGGAGATTAATGTTGACATAATGTGTATGTTTTGTTCCATGTCATTTTATCACACGTAGATCTTTGTGACCACATAATCAGGATACAGGACCGTGTGAAGGTCCTTTCTGCTACCTTTCATTGTCACACCTTCTCCTCTCTCCCCATCATCTCTGGCAACTATCGATCTACTTTCCATTTCTATAATTTTGTCATTTTAGAGTATCATGTAAGTGAATCATATATTTTTAATATTTTTCAATCACCATAATGTCCTTGAGATATTTTGAGGTTGCTGCCTGTCTTAATAGTTTGTCCCTTTTTATTGCTGAGTAAAATTCCATGTTGTGAATGTACCACAGTTTGTTTAATTATTCACCCATGAGGAACATTTTAGTTGTTTGCAGTTTTGGCCACTAAAAATAAAGCTGCTATGAGCAATAATACATAGATCTCTGTATGAATGTAAATTTTCATTTCTTTAGGATAAATGCCCAATGCTGACACATATGGAAATTGTGTGTTTGGTTTTTTAAGAAGCTGTCAAATTTTTTCCCTGGCGCTATACCATTTTACATTCTCACCAGTGATGTATAAGTGACTTAGTTTCTCTGCATCCACAGCAGCTATTGATATTGCCATATTCTTAATTTTAGCCATTCTGAAAGATAAATAATGATATCTCCTTGTGGTCTTTAGCATTTCCCTAGTGACTCATGATGTTAAACATCTTTTCACAAGCTTACTGCCACCCTTATGTTTTGTAGCTAAAAATCTCTTTGTCTTTCACTCCTTTTCATTGCATCATTTACTTTTTTAAAGGTTGAGTTTTGAAAGCTCTTTATGTACACTGGATGGCCTTGGTTGGATGGGTAGTTTGCAAATATTTTTTTCTCTCTCTCCGTAACTTGTCTTTTAATCCTCTTAATAGGATCTGTCACAGAGAAACCTTTATTTTTGATGAAGTCCAATTTATTGTTTTTTCTTTTATGGATTGTACTTTAGGTGTCATGTCTAAAAACACTTCATGAAACCCATGGTTCTGAAAATGATCTCTTATGTTTTTTTACTGAAAGTTTTTATAGTTTACAATTTACATCAAAGACTATATTCTACTTTGAGTTTCCACCTTTGAGTGGCTTGGCATTTTGGTAAAAAATCAGTTGGGTATACTAGTGTGGAGTTATTTCTGGGTCTCCATTCTGTTCCTTTGATTTTTATGTCTTGCCTTTGCCAACACCACAGTCTTGATTACTATAGCTAAGTAGTAAATCTTGAAATCTGGTAAAGTGATTCCTCTCACTTTATACTAAAAAAAATTATTTAACTATACTAGCACCTTTACTTTCCACATAAATTTTAGGATAATCTTGCTATACCTACAAAAAAAAAACTTACTGGGGATTAAAATGGAATTTACATTAAACCTTTTTTCTTTATTGAGGGAGCATTGGTTTAGAACTCTTTATGTAATTTAAAGTCCTACAACATACTTCCTCAGATGCATATTGCCTCAGCACACCCTCCACCAAGGTCTCCTCAGCCCTCCACCATAACCCATGGTGTCCCCTGCCTTCTCTGTGTTCCCAGCTCCCCTCATGTAACCTTGATTCCACAGTAAGATTCTAGAGCTTGTTAATGGTTTGGTTTTGTCTGGCCTTTGTTTGGTTTCTCTGTATTCTACATGTAAGTGAAACTATCTGGTGTTTGCCTTTCCCCTTCTGACTTACTTCATTTAGCATTATCCCCTCAATTCTATCCATGTTGTCACAGGTGACAAAAATTCTTTTTTTTTTTCTTATAGTTGAGTAGTATTCCGTTATGTCTATTTAACGTTTTTCTAACCCATGCCTTTGTCCTTGGGCACTTAGGTTTTTTGTGTAATTTGACTATTGTTAGTAGGGCTTCAATGAGCATGGGAGTGATATATCCCTTTGAATTAGTGTCTTTGTGTTCTCCTGGTAGATACCTGGGAATGTAATTGTAAGGTCATATATTCTATTTTTAATATTTTTGAGAATGTCTATAGTGTTTTCCGTAGGAACTTGCCCCATCTATATCCCCACTAACAGTAGATGAGGGTTACTTTATCTCTACATCTTCACCAACAATTATTGTTTCTGGTCTTTTTGAGATGGGATATTCTCTTAGTGTGAGACTTTTACAGTCTTAAAACATTGTGGCTTTGATTGAATTTCCCTGATAATAAGTAATGAGGAACATTTTTTTATGTACATGCTGTATGTCTTCTTTCTTTGCAGATGCAGGTGCATATCACATATGGGACTTCTACCTAATTTTGATTGTGTTTTCATTTTTTTAATATAAAATTTTTAAATTTACATATATTTGACATCAATTGTATCCCCATGTATTCCCCATCACCGTAACACCAGTGCATCATCACCTTAGTCCCCTGTGCTCCCGTCTGCCCTCCACCCTTTCCCTCTTCCCTCCCCACCAAGTGTCCCCAGTTTGTCCTTTTCTTTTCATTTTTGGTTTTTGTTTCTTTCTTGTTGTTATTATTATTGTTTTCTTTTTATTGAGTGGCATGAGTTCTTTTTATATTTTAGGTATCAGCGCTTGGTCATAGATATGATTGTGCAAATATATTCTCCTATTCAGAAAAGTGTCTTTTATTTTATTACTATTTCTTTGGTCATGCAGAAGCTTTTCAGTTTAATGTAGCCCAATTTATTTATCTTTATTTTTGTTTCTCTTGATGTTAGAGATGAACCCAACAAGATATCACTGAAGCCTATGCTGTTCAGTGTTTTGTATGTTTTCTTCAATGTGTTTTATGGTTTCAGGTCTTAAATCTATGCTAACCTATTTTGAGTTAATTTTTGTGTCAAATACAAGATGGTGATCTAATTTTATTTACTTTTTTTAATATGACTGTCCAATTTTTCCAACATCATTTGCTGAAGAGGTTCTTTTGTACAATGGGTCTTTTCTCTTGACTCCATTGTTGCTAATTAATTGTCCATAGATGTGTGGGTATATTTCTGGGCTCTCAATTCTGTTTCATTGATCTGTGTTTGTTTTTAATTACCCTACGATACTGTTTTGATCACTATAGTTTTGTAATATAGTTTGAAAGCTGGAATTGTAATGCCACTGTTCTTTATCTTTTTTGTTAAGGATTCAGTGTCTTTGTGTTTCTACATTAATTTCTGTGTTATTTGTTCTATTTCTCTGAAGAATACCATTGGAGCCTTGGTAGGGATTCATTGAATCTATACCTTGCTTTGGGTAAGATTGCCATTTTAAGAATGTTAATACTTCCAATCTTTGGTTAGGGAATCTTTCCATTTCCTTGTTTCCTTGTTTCTTCACCTGTTTCTTTTAACTGTCAAATAGTTGTATTTGTAGTGCTCCTTCACCTATTTTAAGTTTGCTCCTGGGTATTTAATTATTTCTGATATAATTATGAATCGGACTGTTTTCTTGATTTCTTTTTCTTCTAGCTTGTGTTTGCATATAGAAACATGACTGATATATTCAAATTGATTTTTACTGTGCCACTTTACTACACTGAGTTCATATTTATATATGATATATGTATAATATCTATATTACACTTAGATATATTTTTTGTTGTAGATTCTTTATGGTTTTCTGTGCATATTATCATACCGTCTGAAATAGGATAATTTTCCTTTTCTTTTGAATATAAATTTATTTATTTTTCTTACAATGTTTGCTTTCTTTTCTTGGTGTAGTCCCCTTAGAATTTCCACCACCAATTCACTCATGCACCATCATCACAGTCCCTTGTACTCCTCCCGTCCCTGCAACAACAGGATAGTTTTCCTTCTATCCCAATATCTTTTTCTTGCCTGATTGCCCTAGCTTGGACTTCTTTTTTTTTTTTAATTAGATTTATTTAATTGTATTTGATGTCATTTGTAGTCCCCAGAGAGTTCCCACCACCATTTCACTCATGCACCATTACCTCAGGCCTTTGTGCCTAGCTTGGACTTCTTATACTATGTTGAATAGTATAAGACGCCCTTATCTTATACTTGATGAAAGTTTAGTAGGCTCCCTTATCTTACACTTGATCTTAGAGGAAAAGCTTTCAAATTTTCACTATTGAATATGATATTGTCTGTTGTTTGTTACACATTATGTTGAGGTATGTTTTATCTAGCCCCAGTTTTTTGAGGGATTTTATCATAAATGGATGTCAAATTTTATCAAGTACTTTGTCTGCATCCATTAATATGATCATACAATTTTTATCTTTCTTTTTGGTCATGTGGTGAATTACATTAATTGATTTTTGGATGTTGAGCCAACTCTATGTTCCTGTAATAAATCTTATGTGGTCATGATACATAATCATTCAGATGTATTGTTGAATTGGGCTTTCTATGATTTTGTTGAGGTTTTTTGCATTGTGTTCATCACAGATGTAGGTCTTTACTGTTTTTGGTTATGCCTTTACCAGGTGTTGACATCAGTGTGATATTGGCCTCATAGAATGTGTTTGGAGCATTCCTTCTCCTGCAGTGTTGGGGAGGAGTTTCAGAAGGCTAGGTACCATTTCATCTTTGATGATTTGGTAGAACTCACTAGTGATACTGTCTAGCCCTAAGGAACTTGCTGTGATGATAGAAAGCTATCTAGTCTACTTGCCACTTGCTACTACTTAATTCCCTTGTTTATTTTTTTACTATTTTCTTTATTGTTATTGCACCCAGAACAATAATACTGAACTACAGCTGCTGTAGGGATAAGGGCCTCTTAATCTCTTCTCGTAGATCTTGAGAAATATCTTCTAGACCTCAGTAAGTCCTATCCACTGCTTGTGTACCTGTTGCTGAAATATTAGCACAACTGTTTCCATATGCTGAAGCATAAGTATATTTATTGTATGATGACATTTTGTTGCCATTGTTATTCTTAGTAAGAGTGCTGAGAAGATTGAGGAAATTATTAGTGAGAGCTCCTCAGAGAGTGAGGAAGATGAAGAACCACCTGATCACCGACAGGAAGCAAATGCAGATTTGCCATCAGAATATTGGCAAATTCAGAAACTGGTGAAATACTTGAAGGTAAGACAGACCTTTTATACTCTTTTTGCAGAGTTTGCTTTACATCTTTTCCCGAAATGTATACTTGGCTTCCAAGCTGATTATATTTCTTTCAGATGAGAGTGGTACTCATGCCTGCCATTGCTTAAGCATAGCAGGGGTGGTGCACTGAAGCAGCCAGTCCCCATGACTGTGGACGGGCAGTGGCCACAGCAGCTACCAGATACTGCCTGTTGCCACTGTTTCATGATTTGTAGTACAGTGTGGTAAAAAGAGCATGGAATTTTGAAGTTGACCTTAGACTAAATTTTTTTTTATAAACTAAAAATTTATTCAATTAAGATTATTTCTTTTTTATTAAATCATTTATACATATTTGATATTAATTGTAGTCCCCATAGAGTTCCCACCATAATTCACCAGTGTACCGAGCTGGTGGGAATGCAAGCTAATCCAACCATTATGGAAGGCCGTATGGAGGTTCCTCAGTCTACTAGAAATGGAACTACCATATGATCCGGCAATCCCA